>CM046848.1:12285623-12450758 GCA_025618425.1 Heliocidaris tuberculata
AAAATATCTTAATTTAATCATTTTTTTCTAAAGTGAACACGATTTGGGTCTTCTTTCCATAATTAGTCAATTACGGTATCCTCTTACCTACAAATCTAGATTCGTACATCGCAAAAGCCTCCTCGAGTTTTCTCAATTTTATAAATTCTAAGATGCCATAAGTAACACATCTTTTCATGTAAGCGGGATGTTTGTATCACCAGCATTCATCTCCGCTACCATTTTTTACATTTTGGAATAGTTTGGGAAAAACTGAGCCTCAAAATCTGTTTGGGTAATTGACGATGATTCCAATGGACTGTGATATAGACTATGCTTTTTCGCCGATGAGTATCAATATCATTGAGTTGTCGTTTATCGTGTCTTTGTGAAACAGTTTTTCAGGTCCATGACATTTCCGTAGATCGCCGACAACAGTTATGACTGTCATGGAGTTGATTTGATGAAATGACCCCCAGTTGCTAATTCTAATCATATTCCTAACACTAAAGACAACCCTAACTCCACTCATGGAACCATCTCTATTCTCTAATGTGGGGCTGTGTCAATATCAGCTGCGGTCATGAAGTCTAAGTTGAAGAGGTAAAAACACTAATATACGAGTACCGACAAGTCACTTGTCAGGGAAGTTGTCGCTGATCTTCGCAAATACGGCTTTGTGAAACAGTTAGCGGACAAGTTGAGCGACAGCGTCGAGATGTCGCTGATCATGTCGTTATGACGGTTTGATGAAACGACCCCCTAAGTCTTTGGATTTAGCTTCATAGAGAAGTGTTGGTCAACCAATGGACATGTCAACTTTTGTGATGGGGTATTCTATAATTGCTCCCAAAAGATGGACATTTCATGGCTTTTGAATGGAGATACTGAAACTAGACCTTTCCTTGCCCTTTTTTAACTCATATTTGCATGAATATCTATCATAATGTTGTTATGAAATGTCCTATGTTTATTGTTAACCAATGGAAGAAGAATTTCTATTATAAGGACAGATGTATCAATGAATTCAATTCTGTCATGTTTGTGGCTTTGAGCAAATACATTTTGGGAAGTTGCATAGAGATTTGATTCCACAGTGCACGAAAAAAAGTGTACACCTTGTATTCAAATTACCACTGCAACTGAAATGACCACTGCTTTTTCACTGAGTTTTCACAGAAAAATTTCCAATAAAAGATAAGTTGAATTGATTCTATTCTGGGCTAGTACATGCAGATCGTTAATATAGACCCTAGTCAGGTTTAAATCTGTAATGTAGTCGCTGTTTATCTGTCCTCTTTTTCAGCGTGAAATAAAAATGATGGCAGAGACCAAAGCTGTACGTGTTGTACCCTCCGGACACATCTACAAGCAGATATTTGATGCTCAAGTAAGTCATTCAGATGATACACTTTCTCTTTGAATGTAAGAAAAAAAGTTATATGGGAAAATGTGCCACTTTTAACTCCTATGTCCGTTCAGTAGGAAAAAGCAAATAGTGAAATGATTTATATTATTATTATTACCATTATTGTTCACTAGAATGTATGTTTACAATATATTGCAATGAAACTGTTATACCCATGTTGCTGTTTCGTAAAACCATCATTTGCAGACAAACAAAAATATGATTCTTAGTTTCAAGGTATCAGTGGATGAATGCTCCCAATTATGAAGAAAAAAAAATTGTTTTGAAAGTATGATCTGTGCATCATATTTTTTACTTATTGATGTTTGATTATGTGCCCATATCTATGGAAAAACATCATTGATATATATTGTTGTTATTGTATTCATTTTTTGTTGTGCACTACAGTATTATGTTAATATGATGGAAAATAGTCGATAAAATCTGAATCTGAAATCCTTTCAGAAACAATAGTGTTTGCAGAAGTTGAGCTACTCCTATTTACCTCTCATCAGCTTTGGATGAGGTCTCATAATTTTCACGTATGCCTAAGTAACACTTTTATAAAGCATTTATGGTTTCTGCCATTCCATATCACCTTTTGTTCTAATACCAAGTGTGGGGGATTTCAGAGAAAAAAAACCCAACCAAAGTCAAATTCTCTCCTTGACAAGGATATTGATAGATATGTCAATGCATACTTTCTACACACAAGATTGCTTTGATACTGCTACTGTATATCACTTCCTGAGATGCTGCTGGACCATATTTTACTCAATTTGGATCAAGGGTTTATTATGCAATTTCCTGCCTATAACCCTTTCAGGACAGGAATTATTTAAGAGCTCAATTGATCACATTTTGTTCTGCAAATTGGCAACAATAATATTTTTCTTTTAGTGCTACGTGGTTCTAGTAAGATGTATTGTCTTGAAAATAATATACATGATTAGGAACTTTGTCGAAAAGTTGAAAAAGTTGCCAATTTGGACAAAAAAACAATGATTTTGAACCTCTCAATGTGTTGCCAATTTAAGGATGTTCAAGCTTATTCTCCTTTTTAAAATTCCTGGCATCGAACGCAATATGATCATACAACAAAAATGGACACAGTATGTGCAGAAATTTTTGCTCTTTCCACTCATGCATCTGGTATATTTTTTAAGGCTCTAAATCAAAAGTTATTGGGCCAAACCACAAAATGTGGTCAATTGTCTCGAAAGGGATAATAGAGGTCTGTGTACAAACCCTTTAATTCTTATAGTACTACACAGTGCATGTGTTAATGTTTTCTATCAGGTACAATTGGTTAAGACTTTGGAGCAGAATGAACACCCTCGTCAGCAGTCTGAGCCCACGACCTCATCCATCCCGCTTGTCCATGAGAACCGGGTGGAGATGGGCAAGAGTCTACTGCCCTCTAGAGAGATAGATTGGATGGAGAGTCTGCCGAACAACCAACAGACGGAAAACCCTGTCCTTTACAAGTGAGTAGTTCTCGCTTATGCTTTTAATGATGGCATATATTGAATTTTGCAAAAGTGAAATAATTTCACAAATTCATTTCATTTTTTTCATTTCATTTCATGCTCTTATGGGATTTTTCAAGAGGGGAAAAAGGAAAAGAGGTCACAACTCACATAGATCATAAAGAGAAAAAAAAAACAATTGTCTAGCAAGGCAGGAATTCCAAAGATCATGGAGAATGGAAGAATAGAACCGACTGGATAAAACTTCAAGTCACTGCTCAACCTTTTGAATTTCTCAGTTTCCACATTTTACCGTTCATCCTCTTCAAGGGTGTCATTATTTTTATTTTTCTCTCTATGGCTTTATCTTTCTTTCTCTCTTTCTCTCTTTCTCTCTCGCTCGCTCTCTCTCTCACTCTCCACCTAATCAGTGACAAAGTAATTAGAAATTAGAAATTAATTTGTTTTTATTTTGTATTTAACTAGGTATTATGATTCATACATTCTCTGCCATGCGAGCTTCAGACTAAAATTTTCAAATCTCTCTTTCTTTCTCTCTGTATGCCTTTCTCTATTTTTCTATTGTATCTCTGGTCCTCAAACAACTCAGTGAAATGCCCTTATTTGTATTTTTATCCAGGCATTCTGTTGAGAGTGCTGAAAGAAGAGCCAAGGAACCTAGATCAGTTGTCGCAGCTAGAGAAGTCAGAGGACTAGCTGATACTATTGGTAAATTCTTCTTTTTGTAAACTATCCTCATTTCTTTAGCAAATTTTGTTCTTTTCCATTATGTTTTTGGTCTATCTGCCCTAGACTCCTTTCTTTTCTTTGTTGTTTTTCATTTGTGTCAATTTCTCTACACTCAGTTCCTCTCACCATGCATCAAGACCTTCATACTTATTTTTTGCTTTCCCTTTTTTTTTTCCTTCCTGACTTCTTCCTTCTCACTTCTCTTAGACATTATTTTAATCAGCATTTTTAAGTAGCAGTAACTCTTTAACTTTACAGTAATTTATACATCTGTTTGTCTATTTCATTAATTTTGTTAACCCATCTCAAAGTTTATATGGTAAAATCAGAAAGTTTTGTGGTAAAAAACTTGCAAGGAATTCCATAAAGTGTCAAGTAGATTTTGAAAACTTTCATTCCACAGAATAGTTGAATCATAACCCTGAATTGCCAGTATTGAAGGTTTTGTTTTTGTTGCTGTTGCTTTTTTTATTGTTTTGTTATTGTGTTGTGTTTTATTTTTATAATACTATTTTTAGCAGTTCACAAAAGTTTCTGATTCCACTGCAGTATGTGCAGTTTCCTTCTACAGTTCATACTTGGAAAGTCCCTCTGCTCGACATTTAATAAAACTTTTTTTATAATACCTCTGTTTGTTTTTGTTTTTTTTACTTTTTGATGTACAGAAGCAGAGAAGCTTGGATCCGACATCATAGAGAGGCTAGCAGAGAGTAGGAGAGTAAGGCATGATGAAGCTACCGAGGATCTACATCATGAATTCACCATCGTCTCAAATGTAAGTCATCTTTCAACTCAAAAATTATCCAGCTGATGTTGTATTGTGTGCAGAGACTGAGATCTTATGAAAATTATTGTTCAGTGTTGCTAGTACTCTCGTAGTACATTCTTCTAATGTATTTACCTGTAATCATTTCCCCTTTCAACGACCCCATGCTCTCTCTTTGTCCTCTGTTTTCCTTCAATTATTTTCTCTCCCTTTCCTAGCTTTCTTTCTCCCTCTCCCTCTTCCTCTCTCTCTCTCTCTCTATCTCACTTTCTCTTGATTGTATTGCAAATGAATTATGACACACAAATTGATTTTGATAGTAAGTTTCACAGAATTTTGTGTAAGTTATGCAAAAGGGATGAAGTAACTTTAAATAAAATACTAACCCTAACCGAAACTTTGGTATTCAGTTGAATTTTTTGTCTAAGTGATTTTGATCTGAATACGAGTTGAGCCGTTTTACTTAGCCAAGCCAAATGCTATGTAAAATGCTTGCTTAATGCACGTTTTGAATTGAATACAAGCCCAGGATAACTTACATGTAAATGAAAGCCATTTGAAATAAGATAAAAACTGTATGATATCACTCTGTTTTACCCCCCCCCCCCTCCCTCTCTCTCTCTCTCTCTCCCTCTCTCTCTCTCTCTTCTAGGATATTGAGCCCAAAATAGCAGCTAGTGGTGAACTTCTGATCAAGAAACTTGAAAACAATGATAAAGGTATTGATTACACTAGATTTTATTTGAGTTGTCTTGTTACATGCTGTATTCATTTTCAATGACTGATTACATATCATCTTTCCTAAACATGTTTGTTATGCTTGTGATTATGATGATTATAATATTAGGGTAGTGTTTTTTATGTTTGTTGGGGGGTTGTTACATGTACGTCAAACGTTTCTTTTTCATGTAACACTGGTGATATAAACTGTTTGGTTTTGGTTTGTGTTTTTATTCTGATTTCATTTTAAAAAGTTTGAAATTTCCAATTTAATCATTTTGTAGAAGGAAGCTGTTATGAATTTCATACATTTTTCCTTTTTTTTTTCCTACAGAAATTGACAAGATGCTTGCCCGGATAGCTGATGATGATGTAAGTTCTCATTCCAATTTTTTCATATTTACTATTTTCCCCCATTTGATAGATATCATGTATCAACAAAACACCATATATAATCATAAAACAAGAAGAGAATTATAATGTTTGAAATATAATCAAATTTATGAAAGCATAACCTGTTTTGACATTATGATTATTCTAGGATAAGAAGAAAGTGGATTAAAAGAAAATCGTTCCCTCGTTTTTCCTTTTGACAGGATTTGAAAGGTTATGCTCTGTCAGAGTTAGTGAGTCTGTGGGCAGAGATAGAACAACAGGCATCCATACGCAGACAGTATATTGATGAAATGGACACCAAGCTACAAACCTTGGAAGATGATAGGCTGGCTGAGGTATGTACTCATTTTCATTCTACCCCTCTTCCTCAGTATTAAAGTTATACTAGAGATATCATATTGTATACATTAGAATAACTTTTGTACTTCTAACCTGTGGAATATAGTTTTCTTTGGTTTTAACACACATTGCTCAGAAACCACATTCATTGACATGAATAATGATTTTTGTTTATTGCAGTTGAAAGACATTCTAAAGACCTATGCTAAGAAAATGGAAGGCATTGCTTACTTGATGCCTCCTGATGTTCAGCGTCTCATTGAGAAAGAATCAACCGTCATCAACCAAACACTCCTCATAAACAGAAGAGCTTACACGGATCTTCATGCGAGGTTGATGAAGACAGACATTGAACGTGATAAGAACCATAGAGGCATCTGGGAAGACCGGTTAGCGGACTGGCGCAAGCTTAACATCGAGATTGCCATCAAGAAGTTCATGTGAGTATTGCAGAATTCAGCTTTATGAGCCCTGTTATAAAGGAAAACTATTGTCATAGCAAACTGAAATTGCATGCAATAAACACTAATCATTACTGCCATCTTTGCGCAATCATTAACCAATGACTTGTTCTGATTTTGATTTGTTATGACAATTAACATCGTTTTCAGAATATGGCCCCTGGGCTTTACTGTCTTAACCTAAACTAACTTATCAGATGCAGTGGCGGATTTTTGGGGGGCAATCTCGGCCCATGCCCCCCCCCCCCTTTTGAAAGAAAACTATGCATTGTGCCTCCCCTTTTGAAAGAAAACTATGCATTGTGCCCCCCCCCCTTTTGAACGGAAAACCTTTTTTTTTTTTTTTTTTTTTGCTTGTCAGAGAATTATGGAGGGAAACTGGACCCCATAACCCCCCCCCCCCCTCCAACTGAGTGACTTTTGGAGGGCTGCCGAAAAAATTGTTTGTTGCCCTTAAAAATAGTAAGTCGACATTACTTCAGATATGCCTGCGAATCTTGAACCTTGAACCATGAAGTGATAATCCCTGTCAGCAGCTCCTTGAAGTTATCCTGGGATGATTTAAACGCTATGTGACAGTGAGAGGTGCCAATATATGTATATTGCTGTTATGTGAATGGAACATCATATGAAGTATATATGCACATGTTATGATGTCCACATTATAAGAAAATATTTGATGATGCAAGCTGAATTTGTTAATGAATAATTAAATGATTCTAAATGCTACAGGGACTTCATGCAGAGTGAGCGCATCGTGAACCCTCCAAAGGTCAACGCACTATTAGAAAAACTGCACCTAGAGCAAGTTCAACTCAACATGGAAAGACTAGAGATCTTAGCAACCCTCAAGTAAGCACTTTTCCTCTTTCTAGTAATTCTTCAGTTGATCCTTAAGCCACCAAATATTACAGAATTTTGCAAATTAAAAGATTTGCAATGTTTTGTTGGACATTTCTTTTATTAGTTTGTGAAAACTTTTCACTTTTCCTGAAACAGACCAGCTACTGTCTCCTTTTGCATAATAGTCAATAGGGCTCTTAGATTGAACAGAAAACCTTAACCCCTTCCATGCCACCAGATTTTTAAGCAATTCTCAAAAATGAACTTTCAAGCATTAAATATTAACTTTCAATGAGTTTTTTCTTTAGCATACTGGGCAAAGATTTATTGCATATGAATAAACATTATATTGAAGGCGCAGGTTTCTGTATGAGGAAGAATTTTCAAGCTGTTCTGAGTCCAAACAAAATGTTCAACACTCAAATTTTTGGGCGGGATTTGCCACCCACAGCTTGGTAGGGGTTAATGACCCTTGAAATCCACTGTAGTCCTTCCCAACATATCACATCTGAGTTATGGGTACTGTGGAAAAGTGGTTCATTCTCTTGAGTTTTAATTTCAAAGTCGTTGGTTCGAATTCTGGCTTCGTCCTTTGTGCTCTTTATAGACAAGCCATTTTATCTATATTCAATCTTCTTTCTTGACCCATTACTAAATGGCTACCAGATTTTAAACAGTTTTTGAAAATTAAAGGCATTGTTATTATAACAAATGTGTGTCTTTGATATGGAATAAATTTCAATGAAAGATGGAAAAAAGAAGAAAATAATGCTTACTTTAATTTTGTTATCTTATTTTGCAAGGAAAGACCTGCTGGTGACAGTGTTGTAAATTGCTTGTTTGATGAATTAATCAAAAGTATATGATTTTGTAAATCGAATAAGAAGAAGAACAACAGTAATGATAATGATTAAAATTGACATTTATTTAGCACTAGAACGTACCTATTGTTTCTGGGTGCTTTAATGATAATGATTGATCTCAATGAAGCAATGATTAACACAGTGACCTTGTCCCATTCTGCAGCAACATGAAGCCTCCTAAATCTACAAAGACAGCAGCATATCAGTGGAACAAGGATATAGTCAATTCTTGCCAGCGTATCGAGCAGGTCCATGTTGCCTATCTAGATGAGTTACACAACGAGTATGAGCAGGTCTGCAAGGAATGCTTGGACATGGTGGAAAACTTTCAGGTAATATTTACGTCTCAATTCTTTTTTCATTAAACATTATTCATTTAACTTTGGTCAAATTTAATAGTTCTCAATTCTTTTTTAGTTAGACATATTATTCTTTTTGGCTTTAAAGCTCATTTAAAGTTTTGGTAGGAAAAAGGAAATTGGAAAGAAAAGTGTTAGACACAGTCTCATGTTGTTTTTCATGTATCAAAAAAATGTTTGTACGAGATCATTTGGTATTCCATCAATGATTTCCGGTGAATTTTTACCGTAAATATAAGTAAGGAATGCTAGATCACAGCAATATACTGCTCTACGCTAGGACCTTTCCACCCCAACCACTCCGCGCACAACACTCTCGAGGCTTTGCACAGAGATAGCATGTGTGTCACTGTGTGTAGGTTTTGAAGGTGTGTATGGTGTACAGTGCACACTGAAGTTGTTGGGAGTTTATATCTCTGACCGGCACCTAAATTATTTTTTGCTTCTCATTTATTGAATATGCCACTCTAGGACGTGAAATCTTCACAGTATCTTTGTATTGCTAGTATCTTGCTATTTATTAACAAAAATCCAATAAATCTGACGAAAAGTTTTTGAGGGCTTACCAAAACTAAACATTACCTTTAAATGACTGTAACCCTTGGATCTCTCCTCCTCCTGGTATAACTGATTGGGATGTGCTGTTGTACCACTAGACCAGGGTTTCCCTACTCTTATACAATGAGTGCAGTAGATTCTTAACATGCATAGGTGGTGGCTGTCTTACACACGGGACCTCCATTTAACACCCTATTCAAGGGATGTAGTGTTTTACACTGTAACCTAGCCTGCGTCTATGAAACAGGAGAGGGGCTTGTTGACACAGAATGCAGGCTTAAGTTGTTCGCCTGGGTTGGATTCAGATCTTTCGATCTTTGGTTTGACAGGCAATGCTTATTCTTGTCTTGTAATACATAATTATATCAGGGATTGGATAAATACATTTTGTTGAGCATTATTTACAAATTGTAATGACCTATTTCAATTTGTTGTACTAATCCTTAAAAAAAGTACAAGAATAATTTTTTTACATTTAGGTTTAGGTGGTCATGGTCAGTTAATATGTGTTTTTGACTAGTGAAAGCTTTCAAATCAAGTTTAGTGGAGGGAAAAGAACGGTATGAAGAGAATGGAGCCTGGGATGTGTCTCCTCTATAGTTTTGAACCATTCTTCATTGAGTGCATGAACATAAGAAGCCACAAACCTTTCACTGAGTTCGCTGAATCTATTGTTAAGGCTGAATGAAATTTAATTATAAAGAAGTATGATAAATGTAAAAAATGGTTTAATATTTATATCCAAGACTGTGAGGGGAAAACAAGACATTATTCATACATGTACATCCAATCTTTCTTTCATTTTTAGACGGAACTCCTGGATGCTGGAGTCTGTACTGAACAAAAGGTCATTGAGGTCACAGAGGAGAGGATACTGCCAGAGGTTGGCAGACGTCAGGTCACATTTGAGAAGATGCTTGAAGCAATGGATGTGAGTAATTGTTACTTTAAAAATCCTGTCAAAGAGGTTTTTATTTGATCACTTTGTGATGATCTGGAGATAATTTAACTGAATTTAGATACAACCATCATAAAATATGACAAAAACAACGATTTGACAAAAAATGGTTTGAAGATACTGTGGATGGTAGTGGTCACAATCATGGAAATAACGGTGGTGATTATGACGAAGATGATTAGGATGATGATGATGATAAGGAGATGATGATGATGATGGTGATATTCAGAAGTTATATTGATAGAGATATAATTATTATCTTGATTACAATAAAACAAAAAACATGTGGACATGATGATGACGATGATGATGACGGTGAGAAAAGCAATGATAAGCATTTAGTTGACTGTTGATAGACTTAACAATGATGACAGTGATGATGTTATTGATGATTATGATGATGGTGATGGTGATGATGATGGTAATTAGCATAATGATGTGATAGGTGACAAACAATACTAATATGACAATGATGGCAAATCTGTAAGTCAGGGATTCCAAGTCTTCTTCATCTATCTCATCACAGCTCTCTCTAGAAAGGTTAGCTGAGCGCCATGCCCAGGAGCTACGATCCCTCTTCAAATTCACCCAGGGTGCAGCTCATCTCTGGGACGTCCATGAAATCAACCTGGCCAAGAAAGAACGCCAGTTACAAGAGCAACTGGAAGAGTGTCGGAGAAAGCATGACAATCTCAACCAGGTTGGTGTAATTATTTCATTGCCTTCAAATTGACTGAAAATTGGATGCCAGTAGCTATCCTGTAGCATACTCTTTTTCTGTCCTTGATAAAGGCATTCACAATATTTGAATAGGTATATGTAACTCAAGTTTAACATCTCTGAAAAGTTTCCCACCCCGACCAAAACTTGACACAGATCGGTCATGATGGGTCTCAATCTCTCCATCTGATGATACCCTTGCCTGCCTCTCGAACTCAATTTATCTCTATAGCTGCAACTTGTTATACAAAAGAACCTGCACATATTTTTCAGATAATCGGTGTGTGTTTTGAACTGCTAATTTCATGTCCTTATTTGAATCAGTTAATAAGAGGGAGTTGTTAGATATAAATCTGAATGTCTGCTGACCTTACTTTGATGGTGTGTTTACCAAGGACAGTGACAGTGAGACTTATGGACAAACTTTAACAAGAGAGCAATGAGGAAGCCCCTATGACAACTAAGGCAGAGCACATCGGATGCTTCAATACATGTACATGTCATATCTAATCAAATTAAATCATATCTAATCTAATCAAATCAATTTTTTAAATTTACCATGGACTTGAAGGCTAACCTAGATATTTTGATGGACAGACTGAGACAGGAGAGCAATGAGGAAGCTCTTAAGAACAACCATGGACAAATCACATCAGATGCTTCAAATCAAGTAATATCTAATTGAATCAAATCATATCTGATCTAATCAAGTAAAATCTTATGTTTTCCCAGGACATGGAGGCTAACCTAGATATCTTGATGGACAGACTGAGACAAGAGAGCAGTGAGGAAGCTCTTAAGACAACCATGGGCAAAGCACATCAGATGCTTTACAACATTCAAGAAAGGTAATGTATGATGTATTGTTTGGGTTAGGAATGGGAATGAGTTTTAGAACTTCTTGGACCTCAGATCATGTTCTAGCAGATAAGTAGTAAGGAAACTATGATGGTTTGATCTGTCTTTCTGTCTCTCCTTAGGAGTATCTGTCTATTCTCGAACATTCTGTTTCCTCATTAATAAGAACAAGATTTAAAACTTGATCCAAATACCTATCGAAGCCATTGCTTAGTAGATTCATCTGTTACAATTACATGCTTTTCTAAAAGAGGTTGATCTGCTTTGCAATGACTAAGGATATATTTAGGCACATATTCACATTTATATCCGTCATGAAAAGAAACTGCGCAACTGATTGGTCCAATGTGCATCATATGACAAAATACAATTCCCACTAGCCTCATGCAAATGAGCAAATTGCTATGGAGAGTAACATCTGACGTCACGATCCGTGAATAGTACTACTATTCACAGATACAATCTACTATCTAAGCGCGTACTGCATTATGACAACATTCATTCACGTGTGTCTCTTATTTTAGGCACTGGTGTGTGATGAAGTCATAATTATGTGTTTTATATCCACGCAAATTCATCCCTTCTTAAAAACTGTTTGTGTGCGTAAGTGTGTGGTCTACCATAGGCCTACATTGCAGATGATCATAAGTAGATGAGATTTAGTTATTTAGGCTTTAGTTCAAGATGACGGATATAAATCAAATACCTACTGCCTCCATTCGAGTCTCTGGTTAAACTGTGGTACCCTCGGTGACGTGAAGACGACCATTTTCTTTCGGAGCTGCTCCCGTCATGAAAATAGACGTTGTTCACGTCACCTCAGGGATCATGTTTCCCACCAGAACCCCTCATGACAGTATATATTTGTATACTTTTCCTCTCTATTTCTTTGAAATGTGTATTTACCATTATTCAACCCAAATATTCCTACCAATACACATCTGTCCAGAAATGTCACTCAACATCCTTTCTGATCACTGTTCTCTCCTTGTTTTCCTGCAGCTATCTGCATTTCTATCAGGACCAGGAACTCATAGTCCAGGGCTACCCAGACATGGTACAGAAAGAGCTCCAACGATATGACGACACTCTCTGTGTTTTCTTTGGTGTAGATAGGATAAACCCCCTGGTAAGTTGTACTCTAGGCTAACTTACATGTAAGCTCAGTCCTGGTTTGGTCCTGGTGGATTTTGTGATGTGCTCCATCTAGATTTGATGACTTCTGAACAGTTCTGCACATAAGAAATCAGTATTAAAGAAGTCTGTTATGCTCTTTTCATTCATACCATAAAAAGTTGAAAACTTGAGCTATGATTTTCCAATTTTGAAAGTTTACGATACTCCATGATACATGCAAGACATTATAGGCTCATTCACACACAACACGCTAAACTGTGGCGGTTTAATATCACAGTATTTGTTTGTTTGTTTGTTTGTTTGTTTGTTTGTTATTGGGTTTTTTTGCTTGTAAATTAATTTGTCAACTGGGGATGAAAAAAGGAGCTATGCACAAGAAAGGTCCTACATTACTTACTTTATATGTGTGCTATAGGATACAGAAATGTGAATTCCATTAATATCTTTATTTTGCCGCTTTGTTTCAGTGCAGCATAGGTGAGTGGGGCTTTAAAGGGAGTTTTGACACTTTTGCAAATCAAAGACAATCTGAAACCCTCACCATTTATTGCATGGCTCCATCTCTCTTCATTTCTCCAGGATAAACAGAGAGAAAGCATTAAATCACAAGAAGAAGGGAGTAGCAGCGTAAAGAGTCGATCCCAGGATTCACCCAGTTCATCAAGGGCAGGTAGTAAAGCTGAGAGCAGGGCAAGTAGCAGGGCAAGTAGCAGGGCAGGCAGCCAAGCGGGCAACCAGGCAGGTAGACAGGCGGGCAGTGAACCTGAGAATGCTACCAGACCGGTATGTTGGTTGCGAATGTAGATTTGTAGTCCCATGTGTGTAGAAATTTGGATTGAACATAACATATAACAAGTGCACCCAGTTTTCCCCCCATCCTACATGTATGTTAATACTATCCTTTTGTCATGTACATGTAATTGAATCTCCTATCATAAGCTTTAGCTGTATCTGTGTGAGTGAAATAGTGATCTTTTCTTTCTTTTTGGAGGGTTCTCTCTCTCTCTCTCTCTCTCTCTCTCTCTCTCTCTCTCTCTCTCTCTCTCTCTATATATATATATATATATATATATATATCAAATGATAAAGGAGAATGAAGCCCCCAAAATAAATGCATTTTGATAGAAGCAGAAAAATCAAAGAAAATATATCAGTGAAAGGTTGAGGTAAAAAACAGACAACTAATAAAAAAGTTATGAATATTTGAAATCCTAAAATCGTGTAATGAATGGAGATCTGAAATTAGCAATGTCCTCATTATGCTAATGAGATGCTGTGACGTAAATGTGCTATACTTTCTGTTTTTCATTTCTGTATTATAGGTGGTGTTCATAAATTTATTCCTCACGATGTATTTCAGGTACAATGTTGATGATTCATTTTTCTTTTTTTTGAAAGCTGAAATCTGATCATTTTCTTATTTATTACCTATAAAGAGAGAGCACAAAAACATCATAGCATCTCATTCGCATAATGAGTATGTTGCCAATTTCATTTAGCGATTTTAGGTTTTTAAAATCTTCATAACTTTTTTATTCTTTATCTGTTTTTCCTCAAACTTTCAGTGATATGCCTCTAAGATTTTTCTGCTTCTGTTAAAGTGCTTACAAGTTTGGGGTTTCATTCTCCTTTACTGCTCTTTTACAGGCATGCATTTTTTTTTTCACGTGCTCCCTCTCTTTTCAGTCTCATGTTTTTGTCATTTCCTCAATTCATATCATGATGAATTTTTGTTTGCTGTTTTTCCTCCTTCATATACTGTAATAACGATCTCCGTATTCCCTTAGAGTGTGTTAAATGTAGTAGTCAAGCTCTACACTATGATCACACTTGCATGCTGTTGTTACTGTAGTATCTTGGATTTTTGTTTATACTTATGTGTAATGCAACTTCTGTCACTTCTTTCTGAGCTATTCATTTCATCTTTCCTTATTCTGCATTGTGCCAGTCCATTCCTGTCCAGCCTCCAAGCAAGATTGGTCCTAGTTTGAAAGGTTCTTCTTTGAGGAGGACCGTCCTTACCTCAGATCCTAAGTTAAGGGTGAGTTTCCTGTGCTCGACATTCACCAGGCCAGAAGAAAAAAACCACTGTGGCAAAATGAAATGATATAAGCAAAGTGTGTCTCACATTTCTGTATCTTAAAAGGAAAGTCCACCCTGGTATTAAGTTGATTTGAATGAAAGAAGAAAAAATGAGAGAAACAGATTGGTGAAAGTTTGAGCGAAATCTGATAAGAGATAGCGTCTGGTGTGAACGAGCCTTAAAGTAGATATTCAAAGCAAATCACAAATATGCTCAATAATTTATCTCTAGAAACTAGAAAGCTTGCAGATGGTAATCGTATAAGTTTTACGTTAACTGCGTGTTTGATGATTAAAAAATAACACAAATAAAAACACTTCTCAGCATCTGGGATATCCGAGCGATTCGCCAGAAATATACCGATGTTTTCGTGACGTCACATCAGGTGCCAATCCTGCCTAAGCAGACGACGTCCTATATCAAGTGAATGTAACTGCAATGCAATTATTTTTAAATTATAAAGAGTTTGGTTTGTTTCACCATGACCGTATTTCACATTCTAAAAGGGAAGTGAAACCGTTTCTAGTAACTAAAATCTTTTGTTTGTAAAAAGTCATGATAAGGGTCAATGATTAATCAAAGAAGTCACACTTTCGAATTGTAAAGCCCGCTGAATTATAGCATGGATGGTATTCGTTCCCTCTTGAAACGCCGACATGCCGCGGTGCATGCAGCTGAAAATACAATGGCATCTTTTTTTGTTTACAAGCGATTGATTCCTTTATTTTTTTAACGCTGCATTTTTCATCAAAATAATACCATGCAGGAAATTTAGAGTGAGGCAACAAATAAGCATTTATACTGACGCTAGTGAAGTAAGAGAAATAAGTGAAGATGAGATGACAAAACAGGCACTGAAAATGTATAAGATGTTATGGGGCATCGTCTGCTTAGGAAGGATTGCTCCCCGGTATGACGTCACATATCTCAGCAGCGTTCAAAGAGCTCTATAGGTGCTATAGCGGGGCTGTGTTATATCATTTTATAATTGATAATAATCATTACTTCAAATGTTTCCAAGCGTTGAATTTTGATAACCTTGTTCAATCTAAGCTTCATCTATGCAATAATAAAAATTAAATCAATATTCAAAATCAATGAAATTCTACTTTAAAGCAACCATGAATGAGTTCCCTTCTGTGTAATAGTTTCCAATATGCATCTTATAAATTGAGTGGTAATGAAAGAAAGCAGTTGAAGGTGTGGTATTTAATATGTAAATACTCACCCTTTGTGTGTATATATCAAATTATCGAAATTGGTGCATTGAAAATGAATTTTGCAAAAACTCTATTCAATATGGACCAATGTGTTGCCTGATATTATTTCTAATAGAAAAACAAAATTGTTTTATTCTATGCTTACAGTTGCTAAACTTCTTTTGCACATGGGTATTTAGTTGTAGAAAAGCTGGTATTGTGAAAACTGAAAGACCTCTCAAGGGAGACAAGAAAAGCAGTCCTTATGAGCAGAGGGTCTTTATGTACAGGTTCCTTAAATACACATTTTAATGAGAAACACCTTTTAAGGGAAGCGTGTGCGTGTGTGTGTGTGTGTATTCGGATTTTTACAGACGTGTATCAATCAGATATGATTATTTACGTCTGGGACCGACCTTTAACATCACCATCCGAAAGACGTAACTCAGTCTCGAACCTGGGTCCGCTGAATCAGTTTATAACTTCCACTGTTAGCTGGATTACAGGCGCATGCTACAACGCCTAGTTGTGGCAAAAATGGTGGTCCTTATAGACAGATGGTCTTTCTTTACAGGTGATCACTAAAGCAGGTTTGTCTGTATTATATACACATGAACCGCTGACTAGGTAGATATATATATATATATACATGTATATGTGGTGTGGTAGTGTTGCTAAAATTGTTGCAGTACATTCATGTATGATTTTTATGTTTGTTTGCAAAATATTAAAATAACGTGACTGTGTCTATCATTCAATATTTTACTCTTGCTTTATCACCCTGTAGTGTGCTGTGTAAAAGCACTTTTCTGCCCAGTTCTAATATTTTGATATCGCACATCGTTAATGGCATGTTTCACCCTTTCTTTATGCCAAATATTTATTATCATAAACTTGAAATGCCATTGTATTCATATTGGCATTTTTTCTACCTATGGGTACAGAGAAAATGAAAATTATCTCCTTTTTACTTGATTAAAAATGTGTCTAGTAATCGTGGGATATTTCTTGTGAATGACTGATTTGATGGGAAATTAAGATAACCATTTTTGAAATGAGCAGATCAACGAGACTTAGGATTTCCTGATCTTGAAGGTGAGCTACTATTCAAACAATCTCCCATCATCCCTTGCAGAAGTCGTCCAGCCAATCACATGACAGCTCCTCTCCTCCCATTGTCAAAGAGGTGCTCCTGACCTCCAACGGCACCAACTTCTACGTCTTGACGGTTGCCGGGGAACACGGGATCACATCGGAGGGAGACCAGAATGAGGAAGGAATGGAGACACTGTCAGAGGAGAATCCTCCAGCCTATCTCGTGAATGTCACCATCCCACAAGAGACATTGAACACCTTGAGAAAAACGTAAGACAAGGGGGGCATTTCATCAAGTGTCTTGTCAGTGATTTTTACCGACAAATTTGCTCTCAGCCAATCAGATGCAAGGATTTCAGTAGCTTATAGCAGTTGCTGCAACTTGTCATTTATGACAAGTTTTATGAAACAGGACCAAGATGTTGTCATGCATACTCTGTATTTATGTATTCTTCCTTGATGAACATGTTTGATAGTGATTCAGATGAAGCACTTGTACTTGACCTGAAAGTACTGATGCTTCAGTCTCTTGACGGTTCAGTCTTTTACAATAAAGATCGATACATTCATTTGATAGACACAAATGATCCCCATATTGTTAATAATTGTGCCAATGTGTGACTAAAAGGGCACTCCCTTTTTCTGTCATTTTGAAAAAAACTGAAAATATTGCATAGTAGTGAACTCCTTGTATATATACCACCAATCTCAGAAATCTATATGTAATTTCCCCTGATCATGCAAAATAGGCTTACAGCTTTCTTGGATCAATGAACCCTCTTCACAATTCAATTAATATTTGTGTGAACATTTACAATGTAATTATAGATATAAATTCTAAAAAATAAGTGGATTCAGTTTAGTATTATATCAAGTTTACTTACATTGTATTTCTGCCATAATTGACTTTAATACTATACTTTTTGTTTGTATCCTGTAGAATGAGAATGTCTTTTCTGGAGCACCTGGAGGAATGGATGATGTATGCTGTAGAGAGAGCACACAGTGTAGTAGCTGCAAAGGTAACTTATTTTCCACATGGAGTTTCAATGCATATGCAAGTGACGGTGATAACTTCACTTTTAAAAATCAGACCCACATGTGAATAGTCCCAAAATACCATCATCATCATCAGATATGTTTTGAATGATTTTCACTGTATATTCATTTGGTTGAATTTCAAGGTCCATATCCTATGTAATCTTCCTTTTTATGTTGGCATTTTGCATTTCCATATTGTGTTTTTGAAATATTTTTAGTTTGTGGGACATTTCATCTTGTCTTGTTAAGGGTTCTACCAGGTCCATTGTATTCGATGAGCAAAGAATGAAGGGTTTGTCTCTTTTTAAAACACTTTTAAATGTTTTTGATTTATTATGGTCTACATTTTATGAAAGTTGCAAGAGAACAAACTCAATTTTCTTTTCTCCATCCATCTAGACTGAGGAGCTGAAGAGTGAGTTGGATCTGAGGCTTCACCTACATGAGCCACGCTCAAAGCGCACAGAGCTGGACATCCATAACGTACGAGCCGCAGAGCTTCTGCTGCACCAGGAACGTGTCACCAAGCATTCCAAGGGCGTGTCCTGTGCATTGTCAGAGGTCAAGCAAAGATTCGCTGCTATGCAGAAGGAACATGATGGTGTGGTGGAGAAGTTCAAGCAGGAAATAGACACCATGGAGAATGTGTTTGTTCATGCTTCAAGATCAGCTGAGTGAGTAGACATTGTCTAAATTATATACAAAAAATAATTTAAAAAATAATAAAAATAAAAATTTCTATGCAAGAAGCTCTTTATAAACATTAAAAAACATTATTATGAAAGAAAAAAAACTGAAAGTGATTTCAATTCTTATGTATTCTATTGTTTTACGAATTTCTTATGTATTTCTTTGTTTTTCAACTTTAACTTTTTGTTTTTTAAAGTTTGCTGTTTCAAGGTGTTATCTGGACCACTATTCAGTTAGAATAGATGATTATAACAGCTTAAATATGAAATTATAGGTCATAATGGAAGAATATGAGGAAGTGCCGTTTCCCCATTCTTTTTTTACACAAAACTCAGAAATTCTCCGTCTTGGGGCTGATATGAGGTTGCAAAGGTCATGTGACTCGGTAACGGTACGACTGATTTTCGAAAACTTGGTGTCAAAAAATGCACAAGACTTGAAAGAAAAAAGTCAGAAAGTGGCACGGCGTGAAATGCAGCAGTTCGAATTTCATGGTGAAAATTGTCTGGAGGGGCCATCATGGCCCCAGTCCTTTTAGGGTTAATGCCATAATATTATGACTTTCAACGATCAGGCATTTTGCATTCTGGACTTGTCTTTTCGTGCCACTGTAATTCGCTAAGCTACCTTAATTCTATCTTGTCAATAAAATTGTGATATGATGGATAGAATCCTTTTATTGAATCCTGAAATATAAGCTAATCTTTTTGCTTGATTTAATGTAAGAATCAAAAGCTATATAACCGTATATGATTTGTGGAAGATCCATATGCATTCATTACCATGTAGGAAAAAAATTGCTATATTTCATCATACATACTCAATAGTCTTGGTATCAGGATTTGTTCCATCATTCAAACAAAGACAAATATTGTGTTTTGTAACAGTGCATACATATTTAAATGTAAATTGTTGTTTAATAACATATTCACTATCAATAGATCTCACGTTTCTGTGCAAAAGCTGTGCTTGAACTTTGTGTCCAGCGTAAATCCTCTTTGATCCCTTCTAAAAAACAAATATTTTTTTTAGAAAGAATGTTGTATTTTCCTTGTTTTTGCTCCTTCCCAAATCTTATTTCTAATAATTTTCTTATTTTTTTTGTTATCCTCTTGACAGCTTGGTGTCATTATCTCATCAAGTAAACACCAAGGTTGAGAGCCACATGGATGTTATCAGAGCCTCTTTAAGACAGTTCAGGACATACCTGGATGATACCCTACAGATGCTTAGAGAATCTAACGCAAGGTTCATCAAGTCCTTCAAGTAAGTCAGCCTGGTGGTCTTTAATTTTATAATAATGACTGTTTCTTATGAAGCGCTTTGCCAGTTACAACTTATCTTCCGAAGCGCTTGCAGTATTATTATTAACTCAGTCATTGGATTCAACTTTGCTCAGCACAAGGACTGTGCACAAAGGTTTCTTTTATGATTGCCCCACTGTCTCATAGCATCTTGATCAGAAGTAGAGGATATTTTCATGTGGACTCTGTGTTTCCTCATTCAAATTTCATACCTGTAAGTTGCTCGTGAATAAATGCAATATCCTTAGTCAGTTCTTTAACATCCTTGTACTAATTGTTGGTCATTTGAGTGACTGTTTCCCTTTTAAGGTAACGCATATACTCCTTCTACCTTATCCTTTTACATTACTTTGTTACAAGTGTGATTCTTAGATATGTTTTTTTTAATTACCAAAATGTGGGATAGAATAAGGATAAAAATAAATCTGGATTTAGAGTGCTTAAAACAAAATAATGTTTCTACAGATATTATTACCCCATTCACTAGCGTAGCTGAGGGGGGGGGCAGGGGGCAGAGTGCCCCCCCTGACAACTTTTCCTCAATTTTTTTTTTTTTTTTTTTTTTTTTTTGCTTGCTTGTCAGAGAATTATGGAGGAAAATATCTGATAACTCCCCCCCCCCCCCACTGAGTGACCCTTTTTTGAGGGCTGGCGAAATAAAAATTGTCGCTACCCCCCCCCCCCCCCAATGAGCAAGTTTTGGAGCGCTGGCGAGAGAAGAAAAAATACGGGTCTCCCTTCAAGCAGAATTTGCCCCCCTTGTAAAAAATCTAGCTACGCCACTGACCCCAGTCATCGCCTTCTTTCACACAAACAATGTGTTCCCCATCTCCATTCTTACTTTATGTCACCATGAGGGCATAGGGCTTTTGCTATCGCAAGGACTATAATTGTCATCCTACCCAATGAGTGGCAAATGAAGTTTAATGTTCTTGCCAGAGGACGTTAGTGCTGTGCTAGGGACAGAACCCACAACCTGTGCATTGCCAGTCAAGGTGCTCGAACCACTCAACTACGACACCTGTATAGAAGGGCAACAAGGTACATAATGGTATTTCATTAATTTTCATCCGTCTCCAGATTGTTTTCTGATGGTGGCAATTTCTCACCAGCGGAGGTGGAAGCGTACAAGAAGAAGTTGGAGAAGTTAGCCACTAAGATAGATTCAGCTGAAGGTTTTGTGATGGCTGACCTGGAGGGTATGGAGGCCAGGAGATTGACACAGGCGACAAATATCGCTGGCAAGTTTGAAGACAGGTGAGTAAAGGGTTTTAAGCTACAAAAGATTTTCTGGGGTGGTATTCTGAGCAACATTTTATCTCTAAAATATTTCATTTTATCTGTATATTTTAAAAAAGTAGTATTCTGAGACCACCTTTTTTTTAAATCTCATATTTTGCTTTGTCTCATACCTCTTGCATGCCTATACAGTTGTATGCATAATATGCACAGCTTTAAACGCTTTATGCCCATCATATTTTGTGAGAATGATAAAATGAAACTTAAAATAGGTATCGGGATATTTTATCTCTAAGTCGCACAGTGAGTGCAACATTTTTAGACAATTATAGTGCTAGTTGTGCAATTAAAATAAACAAAAAGATACTGAGTACTGACTATATTTCTCAAGCAACATTTTCATATGATTACGAAAGTCTATTTCAAGATTCTTGCCAACTAATATCACACTTGCAATGATGCTTTTGATGGTGTTCTAAAACCTTCGAAAGTATCTCAATCATTTTCAAGGAAATCCTAGCAAAAACGTGTTTGCGCTTTGAGGCACGCATATTGAAATTGTAAAAATAGCGCATTTGCACTCTCTTGCCCCAGAGACTGGCAGAGAACAATTCTATTGGCTGAGCATGATGAAAGTGAAATCTAACAACATTTCTTATTGGTTATGGCATCATAAATGGGCGTGTCTTAGATGAGATATAATCTCGCTAAAATGGTTCTCAGAATACTGATTTTAAAAGATTTTAAGTGTATTTCATCCCACTGACTTAAAATCTCAGATTTTATCTGAGATAAAATGAATCTCAGAATACCCCTCCTGATCTTTATCTCTGCCTTCTTCATTATCTTTTCCTTATTTTGTCTTCTTTTGTCCTTGTCTTTCCCTATTCTGCTCATGTTCTCTTTGTCTTCTTGTTTTTTATTTTCTTTTTTGTCTTTTTGTTTGGGGGGGGGGCTTTCATTTTTCTTCTATTCATTAATCATTTCCTAGAATGTTTGATTTTTTGCTGTTTTGTTGTTTGTTTGTTTTTTTTTTTTTGTATAGGATTATGTATACTGCCTTTTTCCTTGTTTTTCCCCTTCTTCTTTCTTTTATTTTCCCTTCTTTTTTATTCTCATACTATATATGTTCCCATTTGTTGTGTTCTTATGGAACAGGAAAAAAAGATTGATTATTTTGAAGTTTAGTGCACTGTTCAGTTTAACACAACATCATAGACAAATAAAGTATTATTTATAATAGTTTCTGACTTGTCTCTCTTTCTATTCACCGTCTTTCAGGTTTAAGAGTCACCTGTTTGATCTGACTTTCATTGAGAAGCTGAGCAGGTGGCTCAACAACACACAGGTTAAGATTAAAGGAGAGGTAGCAGAGAGTAACTCTCAGGCTCAAAGCCTCATGAGAGTGCTTAACAAACTGGAAACTAGAGTGGATGCATGTGAGAGACCCAATCTAGACAAAGAGGTGAGTTATAATCATGTCCTTTTTCATTTGGTTAGGTAGCCTTTTTTCCTCAAAAGAGAGGAAGAGATTTCCAATATGTTATCATTAGAATTCAATGGGTACAAATGATAGATGTGCATTAGATTCAAACTTTCACTTAGCGTTCTCACTGAACTCAGTGCGGCTGATGTAGGATGACATTTTATTTTGCCGCTGTGGTTTTTTTAAAGGGGGAGTTGCCATTCCATGTGTGAAAGAATCTATACTGAAAATGAGAAAAGCCATTTATTGACAGGCCTTTATTTACATTGTAAGGTGTCTGCTTAGGCAGATTTGACTGTATCTTTCAACAGAACAGAATTTACTTCCATTTTGTGTGTTTCTGTTTTTTACAGCAAATTACCCCTGGAGAGTTACTGGAGACCTTACCATCCATCTTCCAAGCATTTGATGAGAGAGCTCAGTACCTTAACTGTGCTAAACACCTTTTGCTAAATGCTCCTCCTGTTCACCCAGCTCCAGTGTCTAGAGGCAATCAGAATCCAACCGTTAAGGTACGTCTCTACTTCCATTTTACCATGTCAAGATCAAACATATTTCTGATTGTTATCTGCTGTTCCTTCTGCTTCAATTTTAAGCCATGTGATTTTAAGCAGCCGTCATCTTTGAGCTTTTCCATGTATAAGTCACCTTACTTTTTCTTTTCTTTTTTTTTTCCACTTCATATTCAAATTTCATTCTAGTTTGTTTAAATTCTTCTAGTCCTTATGTTGCTTGTAATATATTTTATCCTTAATTTGTTGCATTTCACAGTTGATTACCCGTTTTCTTACTGAGCTGTTTCCATTCATTGATTGAACGAGTTTCTGTTCATGATTTCACCTCTTCCTTCTGTGCCATGGGCAAATAGCAATATGAATAACAATACTATCTTTTAATATATTCTTTGTAGATATGTATATATCATTTTTGGTATCCCAAGTGGGGATTTATATTGATCCAAGATCATCTCTTTACTTTGTTTATGAGCTTTCATGATATTACTATATTTTGAGGGGATGTCAAAAGTATTTGATGACCTTTCATCTCATTTAAAAACCAATTACCGAATGTATATATATCAGTGATTTTAGAAATATGCACCAATACGTTTTTGAACATTTCCATTTGTTACGAGCATACCAGATGATATGTATGTACATGAATATATATTTATATATCTTCTGTGTTTTGTTTTGTTGCTGTAATGAGTTTATATTGTTACTTAATAGCTTTGTTATCAGACAGGGTCTCATGGAAGACCACCACTATTGGTGAAAATGTGCTACCCTGTATAAATATCAGAAATAGATAAATGAATAAATAAATGTAATGAACAATGTATGTTTGGACTAAGAATATATGTAGCTTGGTTTTCTTTCCTGAATCAAAATTAAGTAATAAGGTTAATCCTTTCAAGACAATTGACCACATTTTGTGGTTTGGCTGAATAACTAAAATTTTTGCACATACCATGTCCATTTTTGTTGCATGACCATATTGCATTTGATGCCAGGAATTTTAAAAACGAGAATAAGCTTTAAAATCCTTAAATTGGCATTGAGAGGTTCAAAATCATTGGGGGTTTTTTCTCAAAATTGGCAATTCGTTAAACTTTAAGACAAAATTCCTAACCATGTATATTGTTTTCAAAGACATAACACTTTATTAGAACCATGTAGCAATAAAAGAAATATATTATTGTAGCCAATTTGAAGAATAAAATGTGATCAATTTAGCCTTAAATATTTCCTGTCATAAAAGGGTTAATAAGTTTAGTGTCAATGTAGGGCTTAATAAACATTTTTTTGTTTCCTCTACAGGTTGGTTTTTCTAGCGAGCAACAGCAGCAGCAGGGTACAGTTAGCCAGCAGGCTTCTGGTACTGCAGTAGTCCAGACTCCCATGACATCTACTACTGCAGCAGCACTTAAAGCAGCAAAACTACAGTCTGAAGATGCTGCCGTCTCTGTTATAAAAAACATCCTCACGTAAGAGAGAAGAAGTAGATTTCCGGGGAATTATAAGAAAGTCGATCAAAATGTGTGATGCAAATCAAAGGACATCCATACAAAAGGCATTTCAAGTAGTCTCTGAAGATTAAGCAGAAAGTTAACCCAACATGTTTCTTTCAAATCTAAGAACATCCTCAAAGACAGTAGTAGAAGTAGACATCTTGGAGAGTTTTGCGCACAGTTTATCGAGTCTTTGTGAGAAATCAGTAGCATTAAATTATTTCTCATCACCAGCAATCCTTATGTATGACTTTTTTTTTTTTGAATCCTCACATAATAAGTAGATATTTGGAAATTTATTAGAAAGGTGATCAGAAATATGTGATGCCTATCAAAGATTATTCGCACATAAGACTTTACAAGAAGATGTCTTTGATTAAAATCAGTAACATTGTTTCTTTATTAAAGAGCATTCTCATTTAAGACTGAATAAGTGTTATTTGAGGGTAAGTTGAACCACTTTCTTTTAGATAAACCAAAAAGCTTAATGATTTTATTAGTGATCATTTGAGGCTGGTTATCAAAAAGCTAATCACGCTTTTGTTTGGTTTTGTTTGTTTGTTTGTTTGTTTTTTTTGGGGGGGGGGTTTTCTCTCTCTCTCTGACATTTTATCATCGTTATCAATTTTATCATTTAAACATCTTTCATTTTGTTTTCATCACCAGATCTCAGAAACAGAAGATGAAAGGGCAGGATGAGGAGACACCATTGACTACTCCATGTAAGTCCTTTCATCTCTGTACATTGTAGTATTAATACACAGCAAGAATTTTGATGTAAAATGTAGGATAGCTATAGTAAAAGGGGTTGGTTTACCAGGCTTTCATATGTGAAGGGTTTTAAGTAGCATATTTCAAACTTATAGAATAATTGCGATTGTGTAAATAATAATAATAATAATAGTAATGATAATAATAATAATAATAATGATATAATAATTCAAGAAAAATAAATTAGACTAGGTTACAGGCTCTGTGAACCAAATAAGCCTAACTTCTGTAACTTGCACACGTGTATACCAATTACATATTTCTACATCAAGGCATGGTAGCAAAAAGCTTGATAACAGTGGGTTTTTGTTGTTGGTTGTTGTTGTTTTGTTCGTAGATTAAACATTGTCTTCTGCATTTGGAAATATCAAAATGAAATGGTTTATTTTGGTGTGCTTGTAATTGCTGCAAAATCATTCTGTGCACGTGAAAGCTCCTTTCAAGACACTGTAAAATTAGATACCAGCAGCATAAACATCAATTAAAAACAAGGATGAATACACAGTCTGATCTTGTTAATCTACAGCTGTATCAAGACCACTAGCTTCCCAGCCTGTCTCTACTGCTGGTGACGGACAGGGTAAAGGTGTGGCTAGACCCCCTGCTAAGCTGATGGATAAGGATAGGTCAAAGGTCAGCAATATGAAACGCACCACCTCTATGACCTCTGATCATAACCCTCGAAGGAGTGCTTCCGGGTGAGTAGTACTGGTCGTATTGCATCACTATCACAATATATAAAATCAAACTTTGTTATTTTATAAATAATCTGTTTTCAGATTGAGCCACATTGGTTAATGTTATTCTACTAAAATTTAAATCCAACGCAAAGTCTGACCTAAGTCTCAAATGCAGTTTAACTAAGGAAGTTAGACATTGGCCTAAGGGCTCATTCATATATGCCGCTGCAAACCGCTACGAAAACCACCTTTTTTTTTGTGTATTAAAGGAATGGCAAGTGGGGATGCATGACACAACAAAGGTCCTATGCGTACCCACTTCCATGTTCCTGTGTGTTACAGTATAAGATACAGAAATGTGACGCACAGTACAGTTAAAAATCCCTGCGTTTTTTTTTTTAGGCGGTTTACCGCAGCATATTTGAAAGAGTCTTAAATGTAAGTGTTCCATTTGTTGATAAAAACATGACTTGAGTCTTTGTCTTAGGTTTAACTGAAGTCGTAGAAGATGGGCCATTGCATTCATGTGATATATTTAACCCTTTCAGGACAGGAATTATTTAAGGGCTAAATTGATCACATTTTGTTCTTCAAATTGGCAACAATAATATTTTTCATTTAGTACTACAAGATTGTAATAAGGGGTAATGTCTTTGAAAACAATATACATGGTTAAAAGAATTGACGAAAAGTTGAAAAAGTTGCCAATTTTGATAAAAAACAATGATTTTGAACCTCTCAATGTGTTGCCAATTTAAGGATTTTAAATCTTATTCTCTTTTTTAAAATTCCTGGGATCAAACGCAATATTGTCATATAACAAAAATGGACACAGTGTGTGCAGAAATTTTTGCTCTTTCTACTCATGTATCTGGTATATTTTTCAGGGCTCTGAATCAAAAGTTATTGAGCCAAACCACAAAATGTGATCAATTGTTTCCAAAGGGTTAAACTTTGTAGATTAGCACTTATGCTAAATAATCAGCTGACTTCACTGTTTATGTCTTTTGGATCTTTCTATTTTTTACAGTAGTGAAGTGAAAAATACTGATAACCATTATCAAATTTCAAATTTGATTTCATTATAGTTTCAAACTTGTAATTTATTAATCTGTATACTTTTAATATGATATGTGGATTTGCTGTGCTAGCATTGTTTTGAGGTGAGCATTGATTTTTTCATGTTTGTTAGGAAAATCAAAAAAGTGAAAAAAATGTGCTTTTGGAAAAAATGTTTTTTTTAATTTCTGATTTTATACGTACATGTAGTATTAATCTTCCTTTTTTCACAGAACGCAAAAGAACAAGAATAACGGTCTCAAATTCGATCCCAAGTATTATGTCTTTGGGGAAAAGCCAGAAAAAGAAACGTAAGTATCATTATGAATGTTAATACTCAACGATGATGAGAATAATCATTACTTGAAAACTTTTGCAGATTAATTCTAGTTCATTATGATTGTTATTTTTTTGTCAACTCGGTAACAACTGCATTTTCCATATTATCAGGCAATGAATTAATTTTTATATATGATCATTTTGTGCTTTTGTTTTTATCTTTTGCATATTTTTTTCACCTTGTGTTAATTACATTTCATTTACTGCTTTGCTACTTTATTTAACTTGGAATAATGACATGATGTTTCTTTCATTTTGCAGTCACTTCTTAGCTGTAGTAAAGAGAACTCTACAAGATGCACTTGATGGCTTACTAACTACGGCTGATGTAAGTAGTATTCGGTTCCCTTTTAGGGGGGAGGAGGGAGGAGGTAAACTTTCCTGCTTCAGTTTGGTATTAGTAGGTCCAATTTCAAATATTTCAACATCAAATATTTCAGATTAGTGTCCTGTATTTTCTGAAATTGGTTCCATGACATTTGCTCCTGTGACAATTGCTCCAGTCTAACTTTGCCATGTTAAACCTTAACCTAAACCTAACCCTAACCCTAACCCTAACCCTAACCCTAATCCTAATCTTCACATTGTCCTTAACAAAAAAAACAAATCATGACCTTGATCTTAACCTTTGACCTTTCGAGATATGGACGGCGGAGCAAATGTCGCAGGAGCAAATGTCGTGTCACCTCTGAAATTGCATGGCCAGGTCTAATCTACTGGAAAAACAGAAACATTCACAACATGAAACTCTCGTGATATCTAAATGACAGTCATTTTCACAGCAAGTTTCATGAAACGGGGCCCTGGTATACTAAAATATCTTGATGATGCTGGTATAGTGAGAGAATACTTTTGAAGGGTTTTGGTATTTTTTTTTTTGTATTACAGCTGTATTACAGGCAGAAGGGCAGTCGTCCTGTGACCCGGCCTCAGGCCATCCATGAGATCTTTGAGCAGTGTGCTGATGTGATCGTCACTAAACTACAGTCGTACTACAAGCAGGCCGATGACTACCATAACCAGTGCTTGCAAGGTAAGGCATTTCATCTGCTATTATATCTCTATACCCAGGTGTAGCTCATGGATGTGTGGTTGGAAGCTTGTTTTTTAATGTTACAATGACTGTACAGTGGCTGCGAATCTAGAAGCAGATGTTTGGGGGATTTTTGAAGATGTGGAAGAATGGCATGATTAGTGCTTTCCACTGATTTATGGGGTTATACAAGTAGGATATACATTGTACATGTGGACATTCTTTAGGCCATATGCCATTCAGTGGATTATACAAGGATTGCTTTGAAGTTGACACACCATCAATTAGTATGAAAATATACCTCTCTCTTGCTCTCTCATTATGTCTCTCCTCTCTCTCTCTCTCTCTCTCTCTCTCTCCCTCTTAATCCATTGGGCTATTAAAATGTTGTGCAGTACATGGTGCTTTTCATCAGTAAACTAGGGCAGTGGACCTGAAACGTTTAGCAGTAGAAATTAATGTGTGAAATTATTCATGTGAATTTGCAGAACAATTATTAATGATAATAATAACTGATGATTTTCTTTGTTTTACTTCAGAATTCCGTGAGCAGCTAGAGAGGCTGGAGATAGAGGTTGCTAAAGTCCCATCCTTGGTTATCAAACAACTTCTTAAACATCACATCCAGAAAGCTAATGGTTTGATGAAGCAAGGTGGAGGACAGTTCACACAGAAACTTGGACAGTGGGAGAAAGCAAGGGTAAGTCTGTGTGTGAACACTCATAAAGGTTATTTAATACTGAACATCACATCCAGAAAGATAATGGTTTGATGAAGTAAGGTGGAGGACAGTTCCCACAGAAACTTGGATAGCAGGAGAAAGTGCAGGTAAGTCTGTGTGTAAACACTCCTAAAGGTTATTACTGAATATCACATCCAGAAAGATAATGGCATGATGAAGCAAGGTAGGGAACAGTTCATACAGAAACTACATGTAGGCTAGTGGGAGAACGAAAGGGTTAATTAGAGTGTGAACACAAATGTATTGCAACTGATTTCCAGGCTGAATCAGTTTTGTTTACCCTGTGTAATGAAAATAAGTGGAGACGGATACTTGAAAATTATTTGTCCCTTTTACTATACTGCTTTCAGCAATGAGGAAGGTTTGACAGGGAGTAAGCTAAATCTCTACATGAACATGAAGACGAAGGGAAGTTTAGCACTTTTAGTGAATATTTGTATGTGAGTGAATTTCTGCATTTTGTACTTTGAGCTGAGTTCTGTGCATCAGCATTAGTGAGTGCCCTACATACCAAAGAAAGATTATGCTTATATTGCAATGCGATCAATTTATTTTGGCTTTAAACCATCACAATTGTACATGTAGGTGCTTCAAAATACACTCCTTCTTAGTTGAAGTCTACGCTGTTTTTCATGTATTTCTAATTTCTCTTTTTTTATGGTGGTTTTCTTCTGTGTGTTTTAATTATCTACAGACACAACATAAGATCCTGCTGCGCCCCACCCTAGGACACCCTCACAATCATAATGAGCTTGTCTCTCTCTGTGATCAGGAAGAGGAGAGAAGGAAAGGGTATATGGCTGGGGTAGAGGAGAATGCGAAGGCTCTCAAGGTAACTAGTGCTTCCAAACTTCCAATGCCATTCTATTCTTCTATTGAAATATGCTATGATGATTAAACTTTGGTTTGCCCTGTATGTAACCTTCACTGCCGTTAAGATGATCAGTAGATTTTTCAAAGTTGATTAATTGATGTATGATACATATCTCTCTTTTAAAAGAAAAAAAAAAAAAGTGTTCACACTGTACAATGTGAAAATTGGAATTTGATTCTCATGGATATGGCTATGCATATCATAGAGAAAGTCAAATATTTGTAATCTTAAATGTTAGCTCTTGAAGTCGTTTTCATATGTTGTTTACATAATTTTCAAGATATAAAAGACTATGGAATTACAACATTTTTATAAATGAATATCATGTAATTTTCCTAGTTATATTCCTCTGCTATGTGTCATGCCATTTTGCATTTTTAAGTTGGGAGGATTTTTTCTTTTCTTTTATATAAGAAAGCATTACTAACTTGAAGTTTGTCACTATTTGTACAGGATGCAATGAAGAGCTGTGGAGATGACTTTGTAAAGCAGCTTGCTGCAACCACAGAACAGCTTCTACTTCTACTTGATTCTGAGCTAACAGTTGATGATGTCATCACTGGCAGTAAGTCATTTCTTTTCTTAACCCGTTGAAAAGTAAGCCCGTGCTAACTCTGGCTGAAGTCTGTGGAAAATGCTTGCTATATCAAAATCAAATTATATCCAACAAGTTAAAATGTTTGTAATGAATTATGACAGTGGTCACAATCAATAACATGGAGTCAGAAGCGCAACTGGATAATTAGTTTGATTTCATGGTAGCACAGTTGATGTATTAGACTGACCCTTTTCTGAGTGCTGCAAAGTGCAAGTTGTTATGTATAAATTTGGAATACAAAGCTTCAAATATTCCTGATAATTGGAAAAGTAATTTCTTGATTTTGTTTGTGTTCATGATGACAGTTATACAATCTTATCTAAAGTTAGAAGTCCAAAAGATGAAATCTTGAAAATATGTAAGTTCTTAAAATGTTACTTCACATTTAATACAATGAGTGGCAAGGCCACTTTATTTTGTTCCTTTGTAGATTAAAAAAGGGAGTACAGTGGCTTGATCTAACAACTTCAGTGAAATCATTATCTCCTTTATGTTTTGAGATGAAAGTGATTTTTGTGCAGAGAAAAAATAATGGATGTTGTGTTCTAGTTCAGTGTCTTGTGAACATAAATAATCTTTTTGACCTCATCCTCAATGTCCACAGGGGTTGATCCGAAACGTATGAAGACCAGCGCCCTGATGCGACGCAAACAAGCAGGGCTCCCTCTAGAGGACAACGAGTATGTACCACTCATCAAGCGAGGCAGCCGTCAATGGGAGGGGCTTCCCCTCAGCATTCAACCAGAGCCGACACCCCCTCCAAAGATCGAGACCCCTCAACCTCCTTCCCAGACTCGTAGCCGGAGCAGACTGGCCAAGGGTAAGAAGGTAGAGAATGAAGCAGCTCCTAAACCAACGACTACTGCAGCTGTGACGACGCAGAAGACCACATTAGCTCATCAGGCAACCTTTGATGCTAGGAACCATGCATTCCAGGTAAATACCAACATAAAGACATTATTCATGGACATCACTGATTTAGATACATGTATATCACTGTTTATCTGTTGTTAGTTACTGAATTTCAGTTGTTACAAATATTAGATGCTACCATATCAGTTAGACCTTTCCTGCATGAGGATGCGAGTTCACTGGCCCAAATTCACGAAGAAGGTTGGATTTAAAAGATGGTCAAAACCATGGTGAGTAGGTGTATGCAAGCATATCACTGTCTGCCCACTGGACACAAGAACACTTATCAGGGTTTAAATCATGAGTACTTCACCTCTTCATGAATATGGGCCAAAGAGTGGACCTTTCTGCACAAGGTAAATGAGTTGATGACAATGATGATACTGATGATAATTATGCAATCTTCACAGTCCTTGATGATTAGAATTTTACAGATAAATAATATAGCAACATATAATATTGATGACTTTTTATGATACTTCATGTAAATCCTTCTTCAGTATCATGCCTCCATCTTTTTTGTATTTATATGTCTTATTGAAGCAACAGAAATTTCAACATTCACAAGTAATTAACATGATTACAGTGATTAGGGGGGGAAATAAATACAGTGCCTTATGCTAGTAATCTTCCCTTTCTCATCTCTCCGTAACCAGCAAAGTACAATGGACTACGAGCAGCGCTTGACAGAGATCGCCACCAAGCAAGAAGAACAGACTGTAGCCGAGAACAGGTGGACGGGTAGCTGGCAGACTGCTGTCCAGAAAGTCAAAGATCTCTACTGAAACAATCCTCCTGCTACTACTACTTCACCGTGAGAATCATTGTGAAGCAGTTCAATGGCATATAAAGAAGCACAACCATAGAGATTATATACAAGGGAAGCTTATTATATTTTTAAAAAACTCATACAACAAACTCTCATCATAACAGAATAGTTATGCGGGTCCCACTTCTTTGTATTATGTTGTTTTCAAGCCCAAGGCCCTGTCTTTTAAAAGAATTGCAATTGATGTGGATCAATCGCAAGTCCTCCAATCAATTGCACATTTACAGTCTCCTATCTCTTATGTACAGAGTTGCGATTGATATTAGTCTCAAATTAAGTTGAAATCAGTCGAAACTCATTATGAGACAGGGCCCTGATATAAGAAGGTTTTAAAATAACAAGGTAATTTCCATGGTCCAAGGAATTGGTTACGCGTTTCCTCTGTACTTCACCGCGAGAATCACTGTCACCACCCTGAAATGTTTTATTGAAGCTGTCCAATGGCATTTTAATCAGCACATCCATATAGAAATATTTTTTGCACTTGTAATAGAAAAACTGTCACGTGTACCTCACACTTCCGGCTTGAGACATTTAGGTACTGCGTAATGACTGACTGATTTCCCACCACAAAGAGATCTCTACTCTTCCACACTGGATTTGATTGTATGTCAGATTTGACAATATCATCTTGTCATGCCATGGAAGGACTCGCAATAAATGCTTTTGTTTTTCAACTGTGAACGTTCGCTTTCACCAGTGGGATATATGACTTTTGAAAAAAGTGGGAATACTCAAAATGGGTGATGCACTTTCCAATGACAAAAGATAGTTTTTAACTTATGAATTGAATTGTCGACTTCTAAAATAAGTTGGTACATTTGTATTTAAATTCGAGTCAAATTTAACACCTTGTTTTCTATGTAGCTAAACATTTATTTCAATATGCTATCCAAAGATGAAATTATATATGATATACCTGTACATAAGTATATATTTGAGAAGTATTTCTATTTAAAAACATCAATTTATATTCTATTGCGGTTTGCAAATCCAATTCAACACTTAAATTCAATCTTCATTATTTGTTAAATTTCTTCTACTTTGTATCCGTCCATTAGAAACCATTGCAGTGTGTGACTACCTTAAAAAGTTTCTATTCCTGTCAGATAGTGCCTGAATTATTTACATGCATTGATAATTTGATGATTATTTTGATAATTTTGCACATCAGTTCTATCTATACTGGATACATTTGAAGTAAAAGTTGTATTTTTATGTTTTGATCATATATAGATGGTGTAAAGATGTCATTTAGTCTTTTAGAATCCCATTAAGCTCCACTCTTTCTCAATAAATCCTAGTAGTGAAAATGAATTGATCATGGCTTTATGAATAAAAAATCTCACAAAAATTCTTCCCAAATCAGAAGCATCTAAAATAAAGCGAAAAATCGTCTTGAATAATCTACTTTACATCCATTTCATCCTAGAAAGTAAGTGCATATACCCCATCTCACAAGCATGTAATACTGACTTCAGCAAAAGAGAAATTATTGAATCCTTATTTTTAAATGTCATTACTTTCATCATTTAAGAAGTGCCGTGAGAGGCTGGGTATACATACATTTGTATCCAATATATATATATTTGATCCTATACTGTACATGTACATGTATACATAAATCTGGTTATATTATGTAAAAAGTGTATATTATTCATAAACCTATCCTGAAAACATATGTTGTGTTTGAAACATGTTTGAGTATTATTTTGAGTTACATGTGGTTACGTACTTCAGCTCTAATTACAACAAATCAAAACATTTCAAGTTGCATAGTTTACAATTCTTTTTATTATGAATACTTTTTAAATGCAAAAAAAGTACAAATCATGACATGATATATCATTCTGTATAATAAAGCAGAAAGTTTGCATATTACAATATATATTTACATACAGGTGACACTGCATAAAAAAAATAACTTTAAAAACCTGACTTTCAATTAACATTATAAACAAGGGTCCTGTATATTGGCTCAAATCCACAAATGCAGATAAAGTGTATTTGTTCAAATTGTCAAATCTGTGATAATGGGTGCCTTGGACTTGCGCATCAATCTAGTCTTATTCATCAAACATACTTTTGTATATTTGAGCTTGGGGCCTTTTATCTACGATATTATGATAGGACTTCCATTGTGCCTTAATATTAAGTTGGTTCACATGAATACATTGAAGCGCCTTTGAAGAAGATAATTTGCCCAACAACTGTAATAGCATAACCACGATGTTACAGTAGTATGCAAGTTTTGTTTTGATAGCTGAACAGCTGTATGTCCTATATAAGAAGGGGGTGGTACTTCCAGTGAGGTGTGTACATGTATAAGCCTAACAACGACATCAACTTATTTTGGGGGAGAGGGGTGTTAGGATTTTGGATGGCAGAACCGACTTCTCGGTCTCATTACATACAACAGAAAAGCAGTGGCCCTTTCTTATGCCATACACCCATATTAATTTTGTTGGTAAAATGTACATAGAATAATGTAAAGATTACATCGAGCTCAGAGTTCCACTTATAAGAGAGTGTCATACACTTAAATATAGTTGTAACATACCTCCAAATACCCTACCCATCTAAAAAGAAGATCGATATAATTGTAAATTTTAAATAGGATGACTATCAAAAAAAAAATTTAATTTCTAAGCTTACAAGTAGAATAATAATGAAATAATGTTTTAAATGCTTTTACATAAAGCAGAACAATGTTTTTTTTTATGATAAAATTCTAAATATTTAAAAATCTCTTGATCAATAGATCTCTTCACCCTGCATAAATTATGCATACAGTATGTAGATCATCTACAAATATTCATTGGTATTCCTTTTCAACAAAGTTCAGAACCACACTATCTCATTCATTGAAAACATTACTCATATGCAACCTGAAAACTGCTTTCGAAACTGCTTCATGCTCATACTAGAAGAGAAAGTTGTGATTTTGTCATATCCAATCAAGGTTTAAATCTCAGATGCTACTTGCTCCCCAAATTGGATTGCATCTCAAAGACAGACTGTGTACCCGAAATCTAACTGGAAAAATGATATTTATCACCATACAGACAAAGCAGTGATCCAAAAGAGGCTTTTAAATCATGGTTTGGGTATACTTCATCTAACTGTTCATATATGTTCATGTATCACACTTTATAATCTCATCAGAGACAACGAGGCTTGAAACATCATTAGAAATACAAAATCAATGGTTGTATGCACACAATACAGGGCACTTGATTCAACCATAACAAAATCCATTGTTATTATCTAAAGGACTTGACAGTATATTTCACTTTCCTATGGTGCCCATGTTTCATATACATGTAGTACAATCTCATAGCATTAAAATTTTATTTTCTTGAACAAGGCTTATTCATTTATAATAAATACATCGCTCTTAAAAACCGAAGGCAAATGAGGGCATGCATATACACTAGTAGCACAGAATATTGGATGTTTTTAAAAACACAGGATTATTCACTAATATGTGATAGGAATGATTAATGTAGTCGAGAAAGGCTTAACCGGATAAAAACTTCAAAATTCAAATTCATGATATTAAAAAAATATGAATGAAAAAACAGTTTTGCGAAAGAACAAATTCTTCTACGGTTTAAAGAGTAAAGCTATACTTTGTTTTGAAAAAAACAAAAATTATTATGCTTTTTGAATAGGAATGATTACAAAGGTGATTAAGAGATTTCATTTCAGCCACAAATAGTACAAAAATAATGATTCAATATTCAATATTTACATAAAATAAGAAAACACACAGCCGTCTTGTAAAGGGAGTTGCATAAATTACTTTAATTGATAGAGAGAAGGGAAAGAATAGTACCTTGAACAGTTTTCCCCACAAAGGAACCCATCAAATCTTGAAGAAAAAGGCTATCCTTGATAAATATGTCTACCAAAAAATATAAGGCCATTGATTTATAAATAATTCATTTTTACATAATCAAATGGAAGCATATATAATGTACATGTTGTTGTCAATTAACAGTGAACATGATGGAAATGTACATGCGTAGGATATAGAGTTTGCTGTAAACGTTGTCTGTTTAGTTCTATTGTCCCATAATTGTGGTATCAGAATGATTCAAACTGCTTCATTAGCTTTTTGAGCAGAGGCAGAAAAACACTTTCTGAATCGTAATACATGCAGGTGTTAACAAGAAAAATATCAAATGCCATTGTGAATGAACATTTGGACTCTCCGAATGACACTTCACCTTTGACATTAATGCAGGTCTGGTACAATTCTTCTTTTTAAAATGGAACTTCGCCCGAACACAATTCTGAGATGCATATTATAAGTGCCTCAAAGCATTTTTCGAACACAAGGTAAATGTTTCCAAAACAAGTTTCCAATTTGAAATACGTGAGAGTATGGAAGTATGGAAGACGAGATTGAAAAATGGAACGCATTGTGCACAGTCTTTGTCTTCATTTCCCCCCCAAATCAATGGAGGTTACACACGAGACGAATGACGACTCATGTACACCGCATGGCATCTTCCTCAAACTGGATCAGTTTCGCTTGAATGTCTTGGTTCTTTCTCTTGCTAAGTTTCGTTGGCCACCACTCAACAACACTCCTGTCATCCAACAGATACATGTAGCTGTAGGAAGAAAATATGGGAGATCATTTTAATGTAGGCTTCTACTGGTATACATATGACCTACATTAATACATATACACTGCTGCAACACTGAAACTTGTGACCAAAATGATATCCAGCATTAATTTAATAAGATGGTGTGATGAGATCAAGTTGTCAACATTGCAGGAAATCTGGTAGCAGAGTCTTGAAACCGCAACCCCACACTCTCTAACTTGAGATCCAGTATTCAATCCACAGGTAAACACCTCGAGTGCAATTCATATGCAAACTTGATAGCCAAAAGTTGCTCTTAACCCCTACAGCTTGCTTATCCGATACACATGTGTTGCAACAGCCCATAGGCCAGAGTCTGTCTGAAAATAGTAATCCCATCAAGCCCCTAAGATTCGGTCCCTCATAAATTACTTGGACCATCCAAGCCACTGACAAAGAGGTTGTCAGCCTGACCATAAGCCATCAGGTTTAGCCCCCCAGAGCCCCCAAAACTTCAGATAACCATTTTTGTTTCATTTTAGGGCAGAAAAATTACTACTCTACTCTCAATATGGACAATGATGCAATAGTCTGCTCACTAATGATCAAACTCTTGGCCATTTGAACTGTAATCTGCATAGTTATTTGCTTTTTGAAGAGTTTAATGTATTACAATCATCCTCAAAGTAAAGTATACAGCAGATTGGTTCTTATTGTTCAGGAGAAATGCCATTCTTTTGTGACTACTATTGTATGTAGGTATTATAATGAAAGACCATCTGCATTTTTAAAATTTTCAAGAGGTTTCAGAAATTACCCTAATGATACAGAATCACTATAAGAGCATAATAGAGGTCTGGGCCCATACACTTAGGTCCAAAATACATGTATGAGTATTTTACTTACATATAGCTTACGGCTTAACTAAAATACTCAAGCAACCATGGCATTCAGTTGAATCTTTTGGCAAAGTATTTTACCCTACGTCTAAGAAAGCTGGTTAGCAGACTTAAGCCGATTACTTTACAAGCCTTGCATAATTGTACATATGCGGGTCAATATAAGCTGCACACAAGCAAGTTATAAAAGCGCACATTCACTGTGCGAGACTTATTGTGCATAATCTTGGACTGGCTATGTGATGCCACAATGACTATCAGTATAAAAGTTTGCCTGAAAGTTGGCTTGCTTAAGTTAAGTACTTAGATGTGATCTGAATAGGAGTTAAGCCACATAACTTAGTCAAGCCAAACGCTGAGTAAAATGCTAACTTAGTGCCCGTTTTGAATTGAATACTGGCCCTGGCCTATTAACAATATACATGTAGTGTAGTCTAATGACAAGATCAGAATTCCAATGTGAACTCACCCATCTGCGCCCGAGTCTGAGATGAAACTAAGACCCGCTGAGCCGATGACTGTGTGTTCATAATTCACCTTGATCCTAGGGCATGGGCACCTCTCTTTGATGTAGAAATGCCTCAGCATCCCAGCATTCAAATCATCTTGACCTGACAGAGGCAATCAAACATGTTTGAGTTTATGCTTGGTATATAAAGTGGGTGATTTCAAGTTCGGTGTTGGTGTTGGTGTTGGTGTTGGTGTTGGTGTTGGTGTTGAGAGCGTAAATTGGGCTGCTGATTCTAGCCCCAACACCGAATTCGGATTTATAAAAATAATACCAATCACATTACTGATAGCTCAACACCTAGTGAAGCAATCCCAGCACCAGCTTCATTTCAGGTTCGGTGTTGTGGCTGGTGCTAGTTTTGCCCCAACACCAACACCAGCTTTCAACACCGAACTTGAATTCACCCAGTGTGAGTCACAAAACAGGAAACCCAGGTGAAACCCTAAACATCATTGTAATCAGTACATAATGATTTAGTCAAAGACACTCACCTGGTAGGATATCAACTTTTCTTTAATTTGACACCCGTGATCAATAGAATCTGGCCTACATGTAGGACAGCTGAACAGCAGTATTTATTCCTGAATCATGTCATTTCTGCCCAAATTTCGAATGAAATGGATGGTCAAACCAAAGTTTGATTGCTTGGCCTCCATTCAAGTTTGAATGCATTAACACCCAAAAAATATACACATAACTCCTGAACACCATTCATCTAAGCAGAATAAGGATTGCTTGGCCTGAATTCACGAAAGAGGTTTATCAAACCTATGGTTTAAACCTCCATATTAAAGGGCAATCCAACCTTGGTAATAAGATGATTTGTGTGAAAGCAGAAAAATTAGAAAAACAGGATGGTGAAAGTTTGAAAGAAATCGGACAAGGACTAAGAAAGTTATGGATGTTTGAAAAATGAGATCACTACATCTATGTGAATCTCAAATTGGCAATTTGATGAGTTGATTGTGACATTTTTGTGGACATTTGTCTCCCATTTGTCGTACACAAAAATATCATTAATTTGCCTTTTTCTTTGAGGCGCTTTTACCCTCGGGGCAGTACTCAAAATATATTGGAGATATTATATTGTTATATGTCCTCATGAAAGGAAAAACACCTACTGAGTAATACATTTTGAAAAAAGTGACATTTTAGTCATTTCGTGTGTTGGAGCGAATGGGGGAGTTGTCCACAGCTACATCACAGTGACATTACCTATTCGGCCAATTTGAAATTCCTATACGTGTAGTGATTACAACTTTCAAAAATTCATAACTTTCTTATTGCTTGTCCGATTTCGTTCAAACTTTCACCAATCTGCTTCTCTGATTTTTCCTCTTTCTTTCAAAGCAACTTGTTATTAAGGTTGGATTTCCCTTTAAAGCGTAGTACGCGTATATCCTAATGTTTAATAGGATAGTTATGTGCTTATATGCGCTTATTTACGCCAACTGTAGTCCATGGCGGAGGTTTAAACCATGGTTTAGACCATAGTTTACGATAAACCTCTTTCGTGAATTCGGGCCTTTGAAAGTACATGTAAACTGCATTTTTCATGAGAACAAACTAAAGAGGGTATTATGCAGTGATTGTTTTCATCCATCTGTATGGCTATAAGACACACGACCCAGCGACAATGGACTTAAAGCCGTCAGTCCCACGGTTGCTTACTCACAAGCGTAAGCATGCTTTCTTAGCAGTCAGGTCTAAGCGAATTCTAAATTTCAACCCTGTACAAAACATTGTACCCAACCCTAAAACTAGCCTAAAACCAAATTGCAAACAATCCCTAACCCTATATATCTTTGACAAAATAATGCCCAGGGGTGGTATTCTGAAAATTGTAACTTTTATCTTAAGTATCTCGATGTTAATTGTCATAGCAACTCAAAATTAGGACAAGTCATTGGTTAATATTTGCGCACAGCTCTCTGCGTTCACGTAAAGTTGAAAAAGACATCTGCGCAGGCACTGATGATAATCATTTATTCCGCGCAACTTCAATTTGTTATGACAATTAACATCGAAATACTTAAAGATAAAAGTTACAACAATTTTCAGAATACCACCCCAGAGCAATTGTCAGGGCACATGTTGGAGCACCAATGTGTTAAAATTCACAACAATGAATACTCTACTGACTGATTAAATGATTTAAACTATACAAAATGAAACTGTTTGAATTGTTAGTACGAACCTCTTCTGATAACTTTTGTCACATTGCCGACATAGACTGTGTATCCACTGATCCTTTCCTGTGACATCATCATCACTCTCAGTGCTGTCACACAAAACAAGATCATGCAACAAGTTGAAGTAATTGTTTTTTATCAAAATTCATTAATTTCAGACTAAATGTGTCCTGGTAATGTATCAGAGAAAGAACAGACTTAATTTAGCCATCTCAGTATGGATCTGGTATGGATCTAACTGACAAAAAATGAAACTGATCTACATGTATTAAAAAGTAAATATACAGGAAGAAAAAATAAGAAATTGGCTTTGAAGCAGGACATACTGAAAGCTTCTATCATTCATAGGGTAAAATGCTGGAATGAACCGAAATCCAAACTTAAACAATATAAACAGGAATAAGAGAGAACAAAGTGTGTGAAAATAGTAAAATATGATATGAGCTAAAATTTGAAGAAAAGATATTAATATATATATAAATATATATATATATATATATATACCACTAATTCACCCTAAAAGGGAAATGGTAAAAAAAGCATAGCAAAGGAGAAAATTTATGTAAACCTGTTTATACATAATAAAGGATAAGATAAAGGACATTTCCTCAAACAGCACATCTTTTACCCATGGCACAATATGAACCCTGAAATTTGAGATGCATGCATAAGGCTACCCTACATTTAAAAAAAATGGAAGGGTCCTCATAATGGTGGACGCTCATTATAGCATTGTGACAGCGAAGTTACAGGTTGTGATATGGCAGGCAAGGTCAGAAAGTCTAGTTCAAAACGTAAAGGAGAAATGCATATTTCTCCTTACAGTCGATTTCCCCCTTTCGCTGCATTTTTTACCACGTATTTTCGCCCTAAGTAGATATCTAATGAAATATATATATATATATATATATATATGCTTAACCTTTCAGCTCACAACTCACAAGACAATGTGAATGATTACTTCAAATACACTTAAAAGATCATCAACGGGATATAAAAATGAAGAAAGAACAAAAGAAAATTAGAATTCCAGAACAAGACGGGAAAGTAATAGAAGACTTACCATAGTTTTGATTTGATTCACAAGCTTTGGTTAATAAGTTCTTCCCAGGTTCTCTATTACACATTGCACAACGTTCTGTGAAGAAAGAAATTAAACTTCCATCAAGAAATCTGAAGACTTATAATAATATGTTGTTGGTTTTTTTTTTTCCTTATTAGAAATCCCATGCACATGCAGAGTAAACTATCACTTAACATACAAGGTAAACCTCAACATTGGAGAAATTCTTTGAAGGAGGAAATAAAACAGATATCCAACCTCTGCATTAAATACTCCCTTTTTTTGGAATGCATATACATGTACATGTACATTAAAAACTTAATTTTGTATCTTGCAGAAATAATTTCTAACACCTATTCCAACGATGTTCCACTTCTCTTTTGGTTTCACAATTTGGGCAGCTAGATTTCTTTCATTTGATGTTTATTAAATTTTGATATCTTTTTATTTCATTTCCAGGATCTCAAAAGAAAAGAAAACAACAGCGAATGCCTGGGGAATTCTCAAAAGAAAACAAGTTCCTGTATAAGCCTCTCCTCATTATCTGATGGCAAAAATGCAGATATAAAATGTACTAATTTTATGAGACAGTAGCCATTGACAAGGACTGGACAGGAATTCCATTCTTACCACTAGGGCATATGCACTGATCAGCAGTGTTACAGAGAGTAGGTAACTGTGTGTCACCTTCCAAGGGATGGTAAAACGATGTGCAGGATTTCTCTGCAAGGAAACGTAAACAAAATATTCTCATTGAATGCATTAGAGTTTACTTGACAGCAGTTCATTATACACTCGTGTTCTGACCTGAATCATTCAAAAAGTTTTTGAATACTTTAAAATCAGAAATATTCATAATTCATAAGATTTGGGCAAATATTACATAATCAAAGTGGATTCATGGTCAAATCATTCTCTCTCTCTCTCTCTCTCTTTCTCTCGTGGTATAAATAATGTAACCTTTGACCTTCCACTGACCTGGTGAATAGTAGTCATACACCCTGATAGCTACAGGTTGGACGTTAGCAACATGTATCTCTCTCCTCGCATTGAACTCCATACAGATGTCCTGATCAGCAGGAATCTACAGTGATTACAGATAGCATAAAATGACAAGTATTTATCAACCACACTTTAATAGCAATTCAAAAGATTCAAAGGAACATGAATAAGAAAATTTGGACAGCTAATTATATTCTATGCTTATGTTTCTAGAGGGCCATTAATGCTTCCTTTGTATTTACTGATATAAACAACTTGAGGGATCGACAACAACTAAAACTATTGAGCTGCTAGAGGGCATCAACAGATATTTATCAAATGCTTGCTTTTAATTGGTTGACGCACGCACAACTATGTAGGACTTGATACAGTCCTATTCTTATTTTCCTCCTACCAGCACATCACTGCTTTGCAACAGAACCCCATACCCACAAAATCCCTTTTGTATGATTTAAATCAATGTTAAAGTCACTTTTCGAGAGTGTTATAGACCAATTCTTGACTAAGACACATCAGCTAATTAATAGGAAAACTCATTACTCACGCCTATACCAGAAGAAGGCGTCACAAGAAAAGTAATACAGCGTTAACCATTGGCGATTGTCTTACAGCTATTGTCAATCCCTCGAATTACACCTCTTCGCTCCCAAACCCACTATCCCAGGGCTCAACATTTATGTCATTTCTTAATACCCTGTCCAGATAGAAGATACCAGGTCACGGAGAGACTCTGCACCCCTCCCTCTCCCGTCCCATCCCTCCCTCACCTGTTCCCCCCCCCCCTCCCAAGATCCGAGGGCTCCCCTATATTCGTAGTGTCTTACCCTGTCCAGATAGAAGATAACGGATCGCTGAGAGACCTCATACCTCTGCACAAGATGAAGATGATCTGTCTGAACCATCTGTCAAACAACAACAAAATATATCATTCAAATATCCTCTGAAGAATATCACCAAAAAATATGTATTTCTATACATCATCAGCTGAGAAGCAGAAGGGTGCTAACTCATAATTTGATATAGATTTAATGCCCTTCTGCCTCTTGTCAAAAGATAAATACTGTTTGAATGAATAGCAGAAAGGGCGTTTCATTTGATAGAAAAGTCACAAATGAAGCACCTTATCAAATAGGAGTATGAAATAAGTTACTCAAAAGCAAAGTTTTAACTAAAATTGAAAAGCAAGAGAACTTACATCCTCAAGGCGATCTGAAACCAGGACGAATCCAGAGTACAGTCCCACATCAATGATTCCCATGTTGGTTCTTGTGTTTTGGGTGTATCTAAAAGTGGTAAAAATAAACATGATGAATCATGAATCCACAACATAATGTGTCATCCATTACTTAATATGTAAACAGCATTCATGCTGATGATAAGGTGGTTCAAACAGAAAAGACAGCATCATTTCATTCATTACATCAATAAAATGATTGTCCTACAGAATTCACAGATCACACCCCTTTATCCTCAATATACTTGTTGCATACATACAGTATCAATCTCTTGGATACTGGCCTCAAGATAACTCATGATGGAGTCTTTTAAAAAGGTTTGTTTTATTAAAATAAAGTCATATCAAACAGGTCAAAAATCAACCATAGTTAAACATTTCGGTAGATGTATAGATGATTTTGACATTTGCAAGGTTTTGCCATTGCAAAATTATCATGCTATCAGGATAGTAATATTGCAGGTCCCTATAAAGGAAGAATGGTATTAATACTGATGAGGCCACCCTTGGTAAATAAGACCATATTTTTATCATAATTATAATCAAGCTTGATAACAGGATGCAAGATAGCATGAAAGTGAACAGAGGTGACACATTGAGAGAGAGCAAGAGATGATGATATTACCTGGCACAGAATCGTATGGTAGCTACAAAGTCTCCCTTGGCCCTGGCCATCTGGGCAGCTGTAGTGGTAGACCGAGGATTGACGCCCACACGAGACCTACTGATACCGGTCATTTCCATGCCAGTCCTAGCTTCCCTAGCAGTGTAAGTCACATTGAATGGGCATACGTCCTGGGCACCGGGTAAGCGGTTAAACTTCATTCTCACCTGTCCACAAAACACATTTGAAATATTTGAATAATATTTGTATCCCTAAACTGACCCCTAATGATGATAAATTCTACAACAGGATGTCATATGGCTAGAGGTCAATATCCATTAACAAATACACCACTACGGCCCAAGCTGATCAGGGAAACCATATTTTGGTAGTTTAGCCAAATTTGGTGATACCGTAAGGCACACACAGAAGCACTCGACGGGATGTCTTTGCAGGTTACTACATTTTGCCGAGCTACCTCATATGAAGACGATGCTTTTCTTGTTCCCCGTGAGAGGTCTTCCTATGTAGGCTTGACTATAAGAGATATTGAATGAGTAGTTTCACTGCACTTCAGATCCTTATTTGTCCATTCATTCAACAATAGACTACCCTTAACTAGGTTCTACTGTGGATCAGATTCCAACATAAATATGGCAGCAGTAATTTCTTTCATTTTCTGACAAACCTTTATAACATCTTTTCCACGGATTTAGATATTCCTATTGAATTGATAAATATCATCACCAATAAAGAGAGATATGTCAAACTCCAGGTTTAATAACCCAATCACTTTCTACTACAAACGTTTGTCCAAGGCTTATGATCTTGAGCCAACCCTTTCATTTCTCTTTAACTAAATATCAATATTTATAATATCATGCTCTCACCGCAAGTTTACCAGTTCCTTTGCCTTGACACTGACTGCGTAGACGACCTCCAACAGGCACCTAGATATAATGGATGTAAAAGTTAGGAATAATAACTTTGACCTCCTCTAAATGATTTACCCAGGTTTCCCACTGCCTATGGTACATTAAATTAATCAATCTTAATGTGAAAATTTAGCTCTGATATCGTCTATAGAATACCAATCACAAAGAGGACAGATTCCCCACCATGTCGAAAATAGAACAACCCAAGAATAATAATTTCTCTAAGACAATATCGATAGTCATAATAACACGAAGCAAAAATATACTTGAGAAATATTTTTTTCTCAGCTTTGGAAAATGTATGAAAAATATATTAAGAAAAAATAGTGGACCAAAAAAAAAAGGGAAACTGAGATGACAACTTACTGTAATTTCTCGCTGCACAAGTGCATTGTGGGAGAGGAAGTGATGTTCAAAATGAAAGGATTCATCGACCTCCGAGGTCAAGACGCACAAAAGGTCAATGTCCACTCCACTGCTGGCCATGTCGGAATATCTGGTCAGAGCTTGAAGAGCAATCACAGAGTCCTGGCAATAAATTACAGAGACAGATTGGTAACAGTTTGTGTCTTTGTGAGGTAACATTTCTCCTAATATCAAGTATCAAACAGTTCTTAATATCATTGACATACAGTATGAAACAATTGAGTTTGGAGGTTTGTGAAGAAAAGTTTGCCCTGCTTGAAATAATATTAAAATACAGTGTACTTTTTTTTTTGACTGAATGTGCCATTTGCTTTGATATATTTTCAATGGTCTATAGGTAGCATAGCAAATTGTTGTAAAAATGCGGGGGAGATGCATATGACAAAATTATTCAAAATCAAAATTTCATTTTGTTTCCAAAACCTCACAGTATACACCAATTTTCTTATTTACACATGATCAACCTTTCCCAATTGCTTTTGAGACAGTTTCTTTTGCATGACCAGAACTCAACTATATCTTTAAGACTAGTGTATGCTTCAGGGTTGAAATTAGCATTTTGGTAAGTGTAGAATATTGACTGCAGAGCAATAGTCGCAGGTGCATATGTCATACAACCTTATCAAGACTTAACCAAGACAGCAGGTTAGTTACCTGAGTTGAGATGAATCCACCTTCATAGTTCTGTTGTTCACTCAACCAGAGTGCAATGCTACCAGCATAGGTGATGTCACCTAGTTCTAGCTGAGCTAAGAGGGAGTACGCTGTGGTCTCTACAGCAATGGCCGAAGGTCTGAAGCGGTACCAGTGAGGCAGGTCCTCATTGGTGAAGTCTGATTCATCGGGTGTCCAGTGGCGACTACCATCTCCTGCAAATTGAACAACACATGAAAATGAGCTGGCAATACATGAGGAAACATGTATAGTAAGTGGCATGTATTCATTGTCGTGGAAAGAACAACTCGCAGAAATGTCCTGTCAATCACCATCAGAAATATTGGCTTATACATTAAGTCAGATGGACAGAAAGACAGAGCAAAACAGATGAAGATCATCCAAAAACAAACTAATGTGGCTGTTTTCTCCCCCTCTAAGTTCACAAATAGGAACAAAAAAAGCATCCACAGTTATAAAACTGTTTATATAGCTTTGACCAGTTCCCAACACCATTTTGAAAGGAATATATTCTACTGTAAAATTTTTAAAAACTGCTTTGCTTCTTTCAAAAGAAAAGACAAAGCATTCTTTTTCAGAATTTTCAACACCCATGTGAACAGGTCTTTTATCTATCCAAGATCATAACTAACACATACCTAGATGAACAGCATCATTTTTGAGTATCCTGTTGGCATCACTGGCGTAGGCACTCCTGGAGAGAGCAAGGGCATAAGTTACGATGGCCTTAGCATACGGGCGGGTCAGGTACTTCACTTGACGCTCAAGGAATCCTTGGGCGTTACGCAGAGCCAAGGGAAAGTCCTGTATAGATGAAACAAAGGAGGATTGGATGTTCTCCATAAGTTTCCATGGTGAGTGAGTATTCACAATTGAAGGTTTTCGGTAACACCATGTGGGAGCCTCTGTGGAAAGGCTGTTGATATATTCTTTCGTGAAAAAAATAACCCACTTATGGGGCGCTTAGAGGAATTTAGGAGAAGTGAAAGGAAAGGAAAGAGATGGAAATGGAATGAAATTAAATTAAACACTTACACAAGACTATTTTTGGTTTTGGTTTTCGGTGTTTGTACACCAAAAATGAAGTGAAATGGAAAGAGGAAAGAATAAAAAGGAAGAAAGGAGGATTGGTATAGCAATGTGGAGTAGCTCAAGCACTGAAGTCATGCTGACCTAAACCTTGAACTTTTTAATAGTGTTGCCAGTATACTACAAACATAATACTGTGATTTGTTATGCATGCATAAAAGCTGCACATTAAAAATCCTGTTGCTACAAGAAACACTAGTGTATACGCCATACATTTCGCAAGGGTTTTATTTTTGCGACTTTAAGAACACGCAAAAATGTTGCCAACATTCACATACTACAGTAGATGGCAATTTGTAGATTTGAGGATTTTCTTGATCGCGAATTTAACCACTTGCGATATAGTCTGGTTAGTCCTTTTTGCGAAAAAATTATTACATGGCAAATACAGTCCTTAATTCCTGGATAAAATTCCTCTATCATGTCACACCATTAGCCTTCTCGGCAAAAGGCATAAGAGATTCTGGGGAAGACAACAGTCATCATCATAATTTTCAGTAATGTATGTACATTTCATTTCATTTCAATGAGCAATTCCCTTTAGCACATCACACTAAGTGAGAGAAATCATTTTTTTGTTCTTTTTTTTTTTTTTTTTTGCCAATTTAAGGTCACCAACTCCTATTTGTTGTATACATACTCGGTGCATGCTGTCACACCAGTGTCCTTCTAAGAGAGAGATAAGAACGTAAGCTGTCATCGCTGCTTCACCGCTTACACCACCCTGCAAGAAAATAGAGATACATGTAGACATGAGATTATACTACATGCTGCACATTTCTATGTCCACAATCCCATACAAGCAATCTAATACACATTAAAACATATCCATTCCATCTAACCTGCTAATTAAAGAGCTTGAATTACAGAAGGTGCTCCACTATTCTTAAATAATGTCAAACTACATTTCCTTTCTTGTTGATGTAGATTATACACTGTAAATTTACTACAGATTACATGTTATACACTGTCTATACCCAAAGTTATTATTCTACCACAGATTATACAATGGTGAATATATCGACACACAAAAGAAACACAAAGTCAGAGAGCAAAACATATCATTAAGAGTCACTGAGATGCATTAAAAAGTAAGTTGTGGATAACTCTGGGGGAAAATTATCGTAGGATTGTCATACAAACATGTTATGTTCACAATTATTAGAACAGACGTTAAATGTATTTAGAATTACTCAATGTTCAATGGAGTCAATATGAGGAATACATTATCAGTGGCCGATCCAGGAGGCACAAAGGGCACTCCCCCCCCCCCCCCCCCCTTTATAACCTAATGTGGCATACCTCAAGTATACCAAAAATGTGCCCCCTCCCCAAATGCATTCTTGTGAGCACCATTTCAAATTTTTAGACCTAAAAGGCACCCTAAAAGGCACCCTAAAAATATGATTATTTACTTTCTATTCACTTGTCAAGAGATTTGGGCAAAAATGTGCCCCCCTCTCCCTGCCTTTACAGAATCTGGCTATGCCAGTGGACGTAATCATATACTGATTAACACTGACCGTCATCTCCTTATGATGAACCTTGTAGAGCTCAGAGAACGATCCATTAGGATGCTGTGCGTTCATGACCAGCCATTCAGCAGCCTTGCATGTCACGTTCTTGTCGATGGGTGTGAGCTGGTCTGCATGGGAGAAGACTTTGAGGACAAATGATGTCAACCTGAAAGAAGAAGAAGATCATCATGGGTAGGAGTTAAATAAGAGCATCTTTTCCTGAACATTCCTCTTTTAAGCCAGTCAGTCATGACCCAATAACAGCCTCAAAACAGCTGCCAGGGCAAAATAAAAACCTTCTAAAGTGAAAATGAATGGCTAGGGATAAAAAAAAGGGGCCCTCAATGAATGTCATTGATCTGTTTGTTATAAGATATAGAAATTTATTGAATTTTGCCGGGGCAGTAGACACCTGAGATGTACGTTTCCAATAAAGCTAGTTTTCATTTCTTTGTGACAACTATGATGTAATTCAGTTAAGCCCAATATATGTACAAGTGACCATTAGTGTAATTATTATCAATACCAACCAAACTATTTTCATAAAACATGTTGCTCATAACGAATCACAGCTCTATTCTACACCATGATTTATTCCATTGCTGTTGCAGAGACTGAGATTGAACCCTAAACCCCGTCAATGAGATCCCTCTGAACCAAACCACAAGGCCTCTGTGATCCTCAAACTCACCATGTGCTGCTATTATAGCTCTCATTAGCTCCCCAGATTGAGAAGGAACCATCCTCACGCCTGTGGGCCAAAGCACTAGCCAAACCTTTAGAGAAAGCAGAAAAGATGAACCAAAAATGAAGTTCAAAAGCATTTGCCACTAGCATTAAGGCCACCGCACACCTTACGATTGGTCTGTGATCCGATTTGTAACATAAATTGCTATGGCATTAAATATTTACATTTCAACAAATGAAATCTACCCTACTCAGGTTCTATAAAGTAATATGAATACTAAACATAGGGTTTGGGTGAGCTGTCAGCTTTCTACAGGGAAGAAGGGCAAAAATAGTTTTAAATCGTAGGCAGACGTACGATTTTTGTGACGTCACTATGACTCGGAGCCGATTTGGCCATTCCACCGACTAGAAAACTCGGCAAAGGCCGTATTATCGATTTTACTATCTGTACCACTATTCAGACCCTAAATCAAAAATATTTTTCGTTTTTTAATGATTTGTCAAATGATATTACATTTTCTTCTGAAATCGGATCGCAGACCGATCGTAAGGTGTGCGGTGGCCTTTAGTCAACAACAAATTGCTAATAAAATGTATGGCGAAAAATAAAATAAGGCAAGTAAAATCAAATCAGTGAGGCCCGTCATGAAATAAAAATGGTGCTACCTTCCATAAGTAAAAAGGTCAATTATTTAGATGTTGGAAGGTGAAGATCATTACTAAACTAATACATGGGGCAGTGAACAGATGGCTTTCATCATTACCTTGCCCAGTCAAGGGAATCTAATACTTGCTATTGGGACAATTTCTTTGGGCTCTATTTCGTCAAATATATAGGGTAAGGTTAGGGTTGCTTTTAGGTCAGGTTTATGGTTGAGGTTAGGGTTAGATATAGTGTTTGGTCCAGGGATAAAGTTAAGAACTTGGTCAGTGTACTATATTGACCACTTAGTACTTGTCATCAGAGCGTGTGTCATACAACCCCATTCAAACCCAGACTAATGGGTGTGGTCACTCACCTCTTGAGATGCGATCCATAGCTTCCTCCTCTAACGTATTGTTCATGAGCTTCATGGCCTGTAGGTACTTGAAAACAAAGATGGTAGGAGCCACGATGCTCATGGTCTGCTCTCCGCATCCGCGGGGGAACTCTAACCACTCGCCATAGTTAGAGACAGGATCAATAAGGATTGGACCAAGCATGTTCCCTGTATAAAGGAGGGAAATGACACAAGAAAATAACTAAGATTATCAAACTAAACATAATAATAATAATAATAATAATAATAATAACAATAATATTAATGTTCCATTTTGCATAGCACATATTATATCAAGATATATTGCCAATATCATTTCCAAAGTTTGACATATTTACCTCAGCTTTAGCTTGGGCAGTTGTTATCAGCACAATTTCAAGGAATAAATCCTGAAAGTACCCATTTGACACATGTTAAAAGACAAATGTAAGACCTCATATTGAGACAAACTTAACACTTTCCCTGCTTTGGTAGACCAATTTAACAGACACCAGACTGCCGCAGTTGACTTATGTAACACATACAACCTGAATGGGTCATTATACTCCAAACAACATGGCAGAGTTAATAGTTGATGAAATAATCTTTATCTCTCTGAGGAACGTCCATAAACTTACCAATCAGAGTAAGTACAGCTGACTCTGTGCCAGGGATGATATTTTCAGGTGGACGCAGGTCCAAAATGTTATACTGCACACCGTTGTCTGTATCTAGAACTTCTGTGAAAGAGAGATAATAAAAAGGAATACATCCCAGTTTATATGTTTTATGGTTGAAAAACATCTGGGAAAACTAACGCTCTCTACACTTACAATCATTCTTTAAACTTAAAATCATTTTATATACTTACAGTGTACAATCATTCTTTGTACAAACAATCATTCTTTACACTAATTACACTTTCTACTTACAATCATTCTTTATACTTATGATCATTTCTTATACTAACAATCATTCTTTACAATAGCAATCTTTTTCACACTTACAATCATTCTTTATACTTACAATCACACTTTATACTTACAATCATTATGTATACTTACAATAATTCTTTACCCTTACAATCATTCATGATACATGTACTTACAATCTTTCTTTACACTGACAATCATTCATTATACTTACGATCACTCTGGATGTCTTCCATCATGGCTGCCCTGAGGCGAGGTGATCTTCTTTGCTGACGATAGATCCCTGATGGATCTAACAAGACAGAGTGATCCACAGATAGAGGGATTCCATGAGCCTAACATGGAGGTTAGAAAGAGATGCTATATGTCAAATCAATCAATATTACATCAAGTGATACAGCCTGAATGCTTGTGCATATACAGGCTAAGTTTGTGACCATAATGCTTCTCAAAATGCTTCATTTTCACCCTGAACTCAAGCCATGCCACTCTATTTAAATAATAACCACTATCATAAGACAAAACTAAATTCTAATTGTTCATTGGTGACTAAGCACTAAGCACTAAGCAGATGATGTAAGACATCAACTTGAAATCTGCCAGATTTTCTACCAACAACTTTTAAAGACTAGGATAATTTTTGCACTCCTATAAAAAATAGATCTGATTATATCTCTCTTATTTTTGTAACTACTTTATTGGAAGACAAAACAGGCCTAAGTCAGTAGGGCAATCTTACAATGCGATAGAAGGGATGCAAGGCTCACGCCCCGACAACAATAGCTCCGTGGTAGATTTTCTATACTAACAGAATTCCATTCATCCGATGGAAAGGTTATAATTATAATCTTGTACTCCAAAACCAATATGGTCATGGTGAAAACACACAATTGCTGCCCCCTACTGCTGTACTACTGCCAACAACAATAAACAAATGCACATTTCCTCTCTCCACACTGAGAGGGCAGCAGTACAGAAGGCAGTACAGAAAAATATAATGAAGATCAAATTTAATGCTTATAATTCCATATTTATTGAATAGGTGGTTTAGCCGGTCACCAAACAAGAGGGACTTTCCCAGACAACTTGCTGGTAAGTAACATTCTAATTTTCAGTCTTTTGATGTCATACTTTTAATGTCCGATTACCACAAATGATTGCGTAGCAGTGAGAATGTGTATTCTGCGGACATGGGTCCTTTCCGACCTATGAGTGCCAAATCCCTAACCCTAACCCTAACCCTAAACTTAACCTAACCTAATTTCAACCCAACCCGAACCCTATATCTCTGACCTGACAAAATAAAGCTCAGGGCAAATGTTGCAAAGGCAAATGACAGATCCCAAATGGAAGGAGAAGATGAGCATGATACATTCAAAATAATGCATCATTTGTTATACAATGTATATGCACTTACAATAACATTGAGGATTTTCTGCACTCCGTCCCTGCCTATGTCCGAGGTTGCAGTGACAGTGATGGGGAGTTCTCCGATCTCAACAGGAACAATAACAAACTTGAGAGACTGTGAGTTGTAGCCTTGTACGTGAACAGTCCTTGTGGCAGGCTGGGCAGGATTAGTCGATTCGCCACATGTTCCCTTAGGGTTGTAGAATGATACGTGCACCTGAAGGTTGGAAGAGAAGACGGTGAGGTATTCACTTTGTCTTAATCACAAAAACTTAAATCAAGCTAATACAAAATCATTGATCACAAGATATGCAGAGCAAATGTACAATGACATGACGAAATCAAAACAGTTTAGCCACTGACAGGGTGACAAAGTCAACTTTGAATTACCATTGAGTTATGAATTACAAATTACAGAACTAATATAAAATTCAAGAATATCATCATGAACAACATATTTTCTTTTAAATATGACAATTACAAGATTGTATATGTACACTTTCATCGCACAAAAAGCTTTCATGAAAATCCATAGAAGAGAAAGTTGACTCTCCCATCACTTCCTTCACATTTAAACAGTGTTTTTTTTCTTTTGCAAATAATTGAGCATTCACAAAATATGCTTGACTTACATTTGTACCCTGTGGGTTGTAGTTGTAGATGGTAGCCAGAACTTCAATCTGCTCCAAACGGACCACTGAATAAGGTAACTGAATTTGAATGGAGAGACTCTTGAAGACATTCACCTCAAGAGGGTCAGTAACACACAAACCTCCAGTGGGTGTGACCGAGACTGCCTGGAGACTCCATTCTGTGATGCTGCCAGGTGTTCGCAGATCCAGAGACTCACGTCCAAGGGCACTGTTAGTCAATCCAAGGTTTCAAAACAAAGAAATATATCAGTCAGTGGGATTCACTGTTTCATAAATTGACAGTTCATAATCTATGTCAACTGTAGAAGTCTAAATCTTCAAATATCTAGCATTCATTTTCTTTCCTACAACTTTAATACAATTGTTATATTATAGTTAGGATGCGTCAATGCAGGCAAAGTGGGTGCCTTGCAAGAGGTATATCCCATCACCCTACAATGACAAAATTCCCTAAATGTATTGACTTTTTCATGAAACATCTATCTGAGGTACTACAAGGATTTACAGACCTGACATGTTGTCAACTGGTCAAATAAACACCACATTGAATATTTTAAAGCAAACTCAGTGTCATGTAATGCATTAATATAAACTTTTCTATTCTTTCCTTTATCATGGAAAATGTGTGTGCTTTTGTCAAACAGAAAACATTATTGATAAAATTAATTTGCTTTTTTAGAAACATATTTACTGAATGTCTTTACTCTTCCTCATCTTGCTGCCCATTACACTTCAGGTTCAGTATGCATGCCATTATAAATCTAGAATGGTAGCTTCAACTTTTATAGTGCCACAGAGTGAACAGACATGACTAGCAAAGGAAATTTTGAGATGCAGGCTTTCAATCACAGCATCATTTTTTCTTCATCGTTAATCTCGATACAAACCTTGTTTCATGATATACAACTTCACAATTAATACACCCCATTTTGAATATCACAAAGAAAATCAAGGTTTTCTTTGTCCAAACATATAAGATGCAATAACAGAATTTTTTGCAGCTTAAACTGCCTATGTCAATGAAAGGGTTAATTGCAAATAAAACAGTTTCGAGAGGTTACATACCCCACCCTGATAAGATCAAACAGCCAAGTCTCCCTGAAGTCAGTTCTGACATCAGTCCCAGACTCATCTGAGGAGTCCATGCTATCCAAAACATCAACCCCAACGGAGCCCCCGGTTCGCCACAGGTTCATCTTCTCACAGCATCTTGAGAAATCCTAAACATAAAACCAATACAAATGTTACAGTTACAGTCATGGGATAGTAGATGAAAACTGTTTTAATTTTCTCCACAAAGCATGTATCAAAAGTACATTTAGTACATAAAGGGAAGGTTGAAATCTGGGAAAGGTGAAAAATAATTTGTAAGCTTTCTCAATCCTTTTATGTCAGTTTGAAAGAACATTACAGTGGAAGTGTCCCCTGAAAGCGATGGCTCTTCAAATGCCCTCATATTCAAAATATGACGAGAAACAGCTGAAGTGTCCGGGCCGAACATTCATGCTACATGTGTGTGCAGTCCCACATACCCATTTATGTGTGCAGTGCATGTGCTTTTCAGGGAGATTAGGTAAATTTCTTTTCATTTTGATGGTTCCAAAACCTCACAGTATACACCAATTCTCATGTAGACATGATCAACTTTTCCCAAATGCTTTAAGACAGTTTCTTTCTCAATGTAATCGCATGACCAGAACTGAACTTTATCACTGAGACATGGAGACCAATGTACATATACCCTGGTGAGAAAGATCCCATATACATGTAGGAGAAAGAGACATAAGGATGATTGGTCAGACATGTTCTTATGTTATAGAGAGGCAGTTTCAAAGAGCCATTTTGTTTAGCTGAGGTTACCAATATCAGCTTATACATGGTTTAATAATTGTTTCCTTTCCGTTTTCTGTCTTTAAAGGAACTAAGGTAGCTCTTGAGAGAAACTAATGATTGTGGCACATAAGGCATCATTTCGGTTGCACTATCACTTGTGCTAATTAAAGGGAAAGTCCACCCTGATTACAAGTTGATTCTAAAAGAAGCAGAAAAATTAAAGAAACAGATCAGTGAAGGTTTGAGCAAAATTCGATAAGAAATAAGAAAGTTATGAATAATATGAAGTTGTAATCAATCAAACACAAAATGGCAACTCCGTGACATATCTTGCGAGCCCCTCTCCCATTCACCCTGTGCCCGAAAAATCATTAATTTCCATTTTCTCTAAAAAAAAATTTAGCCATACATGCACCTTAGATATATCACTGCTCATATGTTTTTACACAAAACCTGTATGAAAAAAATCTACTCCTTCATCAAAAAATTAGAAAATGAAAATTTACGAGATTTTCTGTACTGAGCAAACAGGAGTTGCTGATTTGTGTTTGATTGATTACAATTTCAAAAATTTGTAACTTTCTGATTTATTGTTGGATTTTGCTCAAACTTTCACTAATCTGTTTCTCTCATTTTCCTTCTTTTATTCAACTCAACTGAATACCAGGGTGGAGTTTCCCTTTAAAGCCTGTGAAGGCAATTAGCCCTCACTCCAGGAATTCAAAGTTCACACTTTTCACTTTGCATTCGCTAGGTGTACCTTTGTCACTCTTACATGACGCATCAAAGATAGTGTCAGTGGTGGAAATAATCCTATGTCAGCACGGGGGGGTTGGGGGGGTTTCATCAAGTGTCTTGTCAGTGATTTCTACCGACAAATTTGCTCTCAGCCAATCAGATGCAAGGAATTCAGTAGCTTATAACAGTTATTTCAACTTGTCATTGATGACAGGTTTTATGGAACAGGGCCCAGGACGCCTAGTACACAACAGGCTTGACTCTTTTATTTCCTATGGATCGAAACCAGAGACTGCCACATTGTTAGGAATACTACGGTACACGAACAGAGTATGTGTGACAAAAGTTGACTGTATCAGTCCAGTCTTTGTTTCATCAGTCGACCGAAGCGGGGAAAGAGTTAATTTGATTCATATTTACCTGGATGTCTACATCTGTAGCTTGTGGACAATACGATGTCAGTTTGGTGGCAATTTTGTCACATGTACACCATCGCTGTATCCTGTTGAACATCTTACTGGTGGTGAGGGTGTCATCACAGTTACAGGTACTTTCCAGTTGGTACAGACATTTTTCAACTATTAAAGATATACACCATAAGCCTCATTATCATAATCTGCCTCAAAAAAAACTCTACAGCAAAATATAAATCTGATATCTGACATTCCAGCATCTTAATTTTTCCCAGTCTATGCAATATCAATAACCTTATCCTTTATCAATAACCTTATAATCTTACCACGTTTGAGAAAATTATTTTAAAGTTATCTAAACAATTTATGAAACAAATTTAGATGTTTGAATAACAAAATATAAGTTGTATGCATCCCTGCACATCAACAGGAATCAACTTGCATTTGGGTTGCAGGGGACCCTTAAATCAAATTTCTGGAAAGGTAAATTTCAAATGTAGTCTTGAGAGGCAAACTTACTTCTGCTACGAGTATTTGACTGGCATTCAGCAGCACTTCTTCTCCTTCTGGATGATGATGGACGCTGGCATGTAAGGGCTGCATATGAACAACAAAAAGAATAAGTACAGAGAAATGGTACACTACTTGGTATTGATCTTAAGCCTACATACACTCTATGCTTTAACAGAGTTGAGGGTGTGAACTGTTAATGCTGAATTGTTGATGAAAGCAATAATAGTACACTGTGAGAAGCTTTGGTCATTTACTTGTAATTTGAAGAGCAAAACACAGAAGTAATCATCATTATCATATCTAGGAACCCCAGTGCTGCCAATCTTCTTCCTACTTATGTGCGGGTGAACAATACATTTTCAATAAACATGACTTTACTGCATGTACAACATGAAATTAAAATCAAACAAATACAACAATCTAACATCATGAGTTCATGACCAATTAGACTATGTTTCACAACAACAACAAAACTGCAAAATTGACTTCATACACACACATCTTAGCTCTCTTTCTGACCAGAATACTTCAAACACTACGGTGAGTCATCACTCTCATTCTTACCTTCACGAGCAGGGACAGCTAGTTGCGCATTGGTCAGGACTGACAAACCAGAATCCTATAATTGAATGAAAAAAGAATATAAAGGTTTTATAACATACCACAGTTTCATGAATCATATGAGTTTTGATCTTTCCTGATAGATAAATAAAATCTGACAATCAACATTTGAAACTGAAAATAATAATAAGTCATTTGACACTAAAAGTTTGCTGTTCAATATTTGACACAAGACATACAGTACACTGAACATTGAACACCTGAACATTTTTGAATATGAAAATTTGATATTCATTATCAAGATTTGACGATGAAGATTTATACTGCACACTTGAAAATGAAAATTGAAAATATGATTTTTAATGTTTGTCACATAAGACTACTTTCTTCTATCATAAAGTCACAAGAAGATATGACTGGCTTATTAAAAGACACAGAATACCTTTCATACTTACTTTGAAGATGACTGGTGTAGTAGGTCCACCTCCAGGACCGCATCCAACATCATAGGTCTGCATCATCTCAAACATCTGAAAACATAACAAATATATTATCGTTATTGAATAAGGCAATGGAAAAAGCCCCAAATTGTACAAGAATGTACTTTCTCGGTAAGATTAACAAGAAAACAATATAAACAATATAAAAAATTACAAATAGGAGATAAACTGTACTTATGAATGAAGGGTACCAAGATAGATTGGCTTTGACAATAAATTAAAAAATACTGTCCTATTTACCCAGGGTAGCCTCATCCCTGAGGGCCCCGCATTTATATTATTATCCGGTCATACAACACTCTCCAGCATCAATTGCTCCACAGTCAACAACCTACACTAACAGAATTCTTACCTTCAAGCCTGGACCTAACTGACCTGAACCATAAACCTAGTCCCCATTGCAATCCTTAACCTAATGCTCTATTTTTGACAAAATACAGCCTGGGGAAATTGTCACCGGAGCATGTCAGAACACAATTACCCCAGCTTTAGCCAAGCAACCAAGAGGCTCCAAAACGTTCAAGGAATTTCGTCAAATTCTTCCTATCGAGGACATATTTACTTCATCTTGGAGGACAGTGGCAAATGTACAATAATGTCTTACCTTCCGCCTGCTGAGTCTGTGATTGTTGTTGAGTGCATAGACTGCCTTGTCTACTCCTAGGACACCTACATAGGACGTGGGATAGGCATCCACCAGCAGGGTAACGGGTGTCTCCGGTAAGTATGCACCTTCCTCGTTCATGGGTTCCTTGATGTTAATAGCAACCTAATGGATGAGATTGTAAATCACAATTTAAAGTTTCTGATAGGATTGTGTTAGCTTGTGCCTAAAAGAAAGTATAATACAGCAATATTTTCAAGCCAAACTGGGAAAATTGAAGATAAATATCTTGAGTGCTAGCAAGACTTCTATATTATTTTGTGTCACTTTATACCAAGTAGCGTCCATTTAAAGTGAATTACAGATACAGTCCATAATTTTGTATTTGTATCTACAATACTACCTTGTCTATCATGATAATCAAACTTACTCCTGATCAAATAATATCATTCTCGACAATACATTCCAAAATATTCTCAATCTTTTTAAATTAAATCAAGGATCAAACGACTGAAAGAGCATTCCAGCAAGGAAACATAGCAAGTTCTAATCTTAGTAAAAAAAAAGTACAGATGATTTGAATAGTGCAATCCATCTGCAAGTAGCTATTTTCTACTGCTACGTCAAGAGTGTCAACTGAAGATGAAACACTCTATGTACATCGCTAATATGGCTGTATGCTATGGATCCCATGCTACAAAGGTTTAGGTTTGATGTATTTCATATTCACATTTCACATTTCATTTTTTAATACATATTGTCAGTTTTGTTTACAAGAAATAATGATGATAAGAATAATACAGAGTTGTTGTTTTTTTAATAAACATAGTACATAAAAATATATTATATCACTTTGGATTACTTGTCGCTACTTGTAAATAATGACTAACAAAATTGGAAATGAGGAAATGAAGGAGCCTAAAGTAAGAGCAAAGCTTGCTGGTTACAGGCTCCAGAGAGTAATACAATATAAGTCTTACAAGGTTGTGAGAATGAACAAGAAACAGTTGAAGAAAAGGGGAAATAGAACAACTACACGCATCACTGAAATTTACATCAAATGTGAATGAATAATCAGCGAAGAACACTTAAATGCATATCAATAAATGCAAATCAAATAAATAAATAAAATGCAAAATGGAGTCAAGAGGAAATTCCACTTGTCCTCAATGCTCCTGCAGTTTCCCAAGTATCGACTCACGTGGTGCTTGCAGGTATTCTCGATCTTGAGAGCCATAGAGTCTGCTACAACCTGGTCCAGCTGATTGATGTAATAGGCTATGACACGAACCATCGGAACCATGTCGGGCGACACTCTGAAAAACACACGTTCGGGGTTGTGGATGACACGGTCTATGCTCTTGGCCAGGATCACCTTCCCTTGTGACAAGAACTGTTGGGATGAAGATAAAAGAAATAACAATGACAATTAGATTATCTTGCTATTTAGAATATATCAGCATATTTTCATATTTCACTCTCTCCAATTCTGAAAGATTCACTAAGGGACAAATGGGATGTACCAATAAACATTCATGATTCACCTTCCTCTTAATGATTATAATACCTCAAGGTTTGGGATATTTGAACAAGGAAAGAATAGAAATACCATAACATTTCAGGTGAACTTAATTGAAGATTTTGAAGGATACACTTACCAGGAGGTTTAGATTATCAATTGGAGTAGTGGCTGTTGTCCTGACAACGGCATACACTTCATCTCCGACCTGCACTCAACACAAAGAAATAAATCAAATGACAAAATATAATATTGAAATGAAATGTATGTTTCACAACGTAACTCCGGTTATATCTTAATTAACGTTACTGCCCTTTAATACAGGGTCAAAATTAACAAACAATTACACATGATGCATTTATATTTTGAACAGCTGTAATTCTTCCTTTTTGTTAATGGAACCATATATTTGAATGGCTGTCATAATATCAACACGGATATTAAATAATACTCTGTCTGAATTTAGGTACAATCTCAAAGGTGTTCACTACAGGTACTTTCATCTGCACTTCCCACTTAAATCATTACTAATACATTCCATATCAGCCTTGTGACTTACCGTATGACCGTTTACTTTCTTTTCTTCAAATGCCTGCATATGGAGAATATCAATCAGGAAGAACTTACCCTAAGAACAGTCTGTGCAATGCTAACAGACAGGTAGTCATCATCAGCTGGTGACTGGTATGGGTTGGCATCAAACTGGAAGACAGCATTCTCTTGCTCTATGTTCTCTTCTGTCGATACCTGCAACACGCATCAATAAAACATGTTTGAGATACGGATTGAGCCTAGACCCTAAAGCTCTGCCATTTCATATCATCACATTTGAACACAACTTACAACATTTCAATAGGTAAGGTATTTCCTTCAACCTACATATTTTTCACAAAACATGAACAAATATACGTAACCAAATCAAGTTCTCTTCTGTCGATGCATGCATTGAACAATGACGAAACATGTTTGACGAAGGAACTTAACTCATGGTTAAAATATAAATGCTGTACAGGCACCACAGGGGGAACGAAAAACTTTATACATAGTTATGTAATGTTTCAGAATCTATAGAGTGGGAAAAAAAGGTGACCCAACATTTATTCTAACAACATTTGCTCCTGGGGTTTTCAGGTCAAAGATAAAAGTTTAGGGTTAGGGTCACAACTGGTTTTGGGGTTAGGTTTATAGCTAGGGTACATGTAAGGTATAGTGTTGGAGATTTGATGTAAGGAATATTAGTGTAGGAAAATGACTGCAGAGCAATGGTTGACAGAGCATGGGGTCACACTGAAGAATATATATATATAATATACTGTACAAAAGATAGAGCAAGCCAACTGCTGTCTTGCAAATACTTTAAAGCATTTGGTGTTGAAAGACATTGCGATAAACTTTATCAGAGATTATGAAGGTTACAACAGTACTGCAGTTCCTAGCAAGACGCATTATCTCTGCAGTTCACAATCTTGACCTTACACGTACCATCCAATTTCTCTTACATTATCCAAACAAACAGGGCAATTACGAATTCATCCAAATAAGGTCGAACATGACGTGGAGTACAAAAAGAGGTAAAAACAAATAAAGGTCAATAAAAATCAGCTTCCCAAAGACGTGGTCTAAAATATAAATTATACATATCTAAAGCAATCTAATAACCAAAAAAAAAATTTTAATGAAAAACATTATATCTTAATCAGTGATCTAACATTTGCACACAAAGCCAGGAGACAATAACAGCTGTACTGAATTTATTTGTTTTCCCTCCAAAGAAAGCTATATTCTCACCCTTATGTTGATTTGACTCATATCTTGTGTGGTATTAAAGATGAATCGCACTCTGCCGTTAGCGTCAGTCCATTGCTGGTTAGCATTAGGGTCCATGTTATGGTTGAGAGTGAGACGGCGGGACTGGACCAGAGCGGATGCCTCAATGTTCACGGGCAGATACTGGGCTGGCTTCCCGAGGACTGTCTCCAACTCAAACTGTTTAAAGGTAAGAGATAGTTTTGGGAAGCTCTCAAAAACTTTTCGTGAGATTTCCTTGATTTTACTTAATAAATAGCAGGGTACTAAGTAAACATAACTAAGATGCTGTGAAGTTTTTTCCTCCTTCAAGTGAAGTATTTATCGAATGAAAGGTGAAAAGTAATAAAAATCCCTGGCCCAAAAAAGAGGGGATGTAAATTCAAACAACGGCCACACACATCACGCACATGGGGATTGCCGTGTGTTATAGAATACGCTACACACAGTGCGAAGCGCTGGGTTTATTGTGCGGGGAACCTTCGGGTGGATATGGTCTTAGCGTGAGGCAGTGAAAAGCCGTTACCAAGCGTTTCTTACAGATATTTACACAAAAATTTGTTCGAAATCGTAAATGGAATGTTAAAATAATCTCGTGCATGTGTCTTATGATAAAAGGAGAATAGTATGTGACTATGTTAGATAAGTTTCTTGCCAGTATTTTTTTTGCTACCGAGACTGTCTGTGAGCTTTAAAGAAAACATGGAATTTCACTTGAAAATGCAAATTCCTGTTGCTATGCCTCTGTTACTGTTCTTTCTTGAATACATATTTTACATATATAATGTTTACAGCTTGAAAATATATATATACATATACATATATATATATATATATATATATATATATACATATATATATATATATATTTCACTGGATACCGCTTTTTGGAGACACATGACAATGCGGTTTATTCCGTTATAATAGCACTACCTACGTACGGGAGACACAAGTACCAAGAAGAAATACAAAGAGTTTCTCCCTATTACACCGGTTTTGGGTTTATAATATATATATATATATATCTCCCGTTTATTGACACAAAAATATCATTAATTTGCGATTTTCTCTGAAGCACCTTTTCCCACAGGGCAGTACTCAAAATATATTATAGATATTGTTATAGGTCATCAAAAAAGAAAATGATCCTACTGAGCAATACTTTTTTTTTTAAATTACATTTTATTCATAGAGTTTTCAATTAGAAGTTACTTATTACAGTATGTTAAGTTATTTTTTCTCTTCTTTAAAGGGCAATCCAACCTTCGTAATAAGATGATTTGTGTAAGGAATAAGAAAGTTATGGATGCTTTAAAAAATGAGATCACTATAAAGTCTATGCGAATCTCAAATTGGCAATTTGGTGAGTCGATTGTGACATACTGGCAGTCAACTCTCCCGTTTATCGACACAAAAATATCATTAATTTGCGATTTTCTCTGAAGCACCTTTTCCCACAGGGCAGTACTCAAAATATATTATAGATATTGTTATAGGTCCTCAAAAAAGAAAATGATCCTACTGAGCAATACTTTTTTTTTAAATTACATTTTATTCATTTTGTGTTTTGGAGCAAATGGGGGAGTTCTCCTCCAATACATCACAGTGACATTACTGATTAGGCCAATTTGAAATTTCCATATGTATAGTGCTTACAACTTTCAAAAATTCATAACTTTCTTCTTGTTTGTCTCATTTCGTTTGAACTTTCACCAATCAACTTCTCTGATTTTTTCCTCTTTCTGGCAGAACAACTTGCTATTAAAGTTGGATTTCCCTTTAATTGAATTTGAACTTGAAATGAAAGTGTTTTATACTAACAGACTAGGGCAATCCAAAAATAATCGTACATCACATTTTCACATGGATTAGGTATATTTCTGTCGAGAAAAACTTGATTGAAACAAACCTGTACTTCATATGGCAATGCCGGTTTGAAATACTGTACAGTTTGACCCGTCTTGAATCGGTAGGGACTTCGTACAATCAGTGTTGAAATGTCTACCGCCCTCTCTGTCACTCCTGTAGAAGCTTCGCTGACTCTAACCTCGACGTTGAGCCTGTAACCCTCGTAGCTACGGAACCAGTCGTGACCAAAGTTATATCTGGGGTAGATGGCTGAGGTTCCAATTCCATTCACCAGCTGTTAAGAAGAATGAATCATCATTATCATCATCATAATCATCAACTTCCTCACCATTAAAATCCGATTTATCATCATCGTTACATCATATCATTATTAACATCATTGCTCTCATTATCACCTTCATCATCATCATTACGTTCATCTGCATTATTCACATTCACATCATCAATATCAGCATTTTCATCACAATCATTGTGATCCTCCTCATCATCATCAACTCAATCACTGTAAACTTCATCACTTCATTATTTCTCGAAATCATCTCCATTATCACCATCACCATGTCGACTATAACTCACCGTGCCTGTAGTAGTACTCTTGGACACCACGCTCCCATCTGGTTGAAGAATACCAATCTCCATATGGAATACACCTTCCACCGGTTTCTTGTAGACATGCCTGTTTGGAAAAATACATTAAATTCAATGAAAGCCACATTACTATCTACACCTGCTCTCACCTGCTCCATGCAGTTACTCACTGGGAATATAACCACAAGGTGTGACCTAGATCACTGGCAGAGTTGCCCCCTTTCAAACCACAATACGGTGTAACTAAAGTACACACCAATAGACTGCCCCCCCCCCCCCCCCATTATGTCCTTGTGAGCCTATTATACATTTGAAACCTTAAAGCTAAAGGCACAAAAAAAAATAATCTAAGAACCTTTTGGAGGCATGTGAGAAAATGTTCAGAATTGTGCCCTTCCACCTTTACCAGAATCCTGAATCCACCCCCTGACCTACATGTAGATTGTGCTTTTAAAGGTAGTGCTACTCATATGCGATTCATAAAACTGGCTACGAAACAGGCTCCTATGGTCATCATAGGAGCATACTCGAGTGGGATATTTCTCACAGATGAAATTCAAAGAGAATTACTCATTTTATCTTGCGTTGAACATCTTCAAGACGCATTTTAATTTGATCTCACTGTGAGCCCTTCTATCCATGATACTGGCAGTACTTTGAACCATGAAATATGAATTAAATTTTCCCTAAAAATGTGACGTTTTAGCGATAAACAATTTCCCCTTCATTCACTATGTGTTTAATCAAAAGTTAGCTCACGCTTTAGTTTTCAACAGGCTAGAAGCCGATACCCAAATGCTTGTTGAGAAATACAAAGATGCTGGCTTGGTATCTCATAGTGCTATTGAAATGAATCACTTGGGAGAGCTTTTGGAGAGTTTATAAGCCTCCAAAGGGATCTACAAAAAATCAAACAAAATGAAACTTAACAGGCTTGTGGGAAAAAAATGTGGGCATGCCTTTTTTTCCCCCCTTGATAACAATGTTATATCTACAATGACTGCGGAGCAGCAATCACAAAAGTGACTAAAGAATGACAAACAAAAGGAGAAAATTGTGAAAAGGAGAATACCTACTTTGCCTCAAAGTTGATGTCCAGAGACTCTTCACTGGAGCTTTCTAAAATGAAGTCAGGTGTGTTTATTTTGATGGTGAACCTTGGAAGAACTGAAAAAATGGAAAAGAAATATGTGCATTGGCCTAATAGTACAATTATCTTTTTGTATTTTGCAACGAATCTGCTTAATTAAATCCCCAATAAAAATGTTATTGAAGTGAGCCAGATGAAATAACATCTTCTCATACAAAAAACTACAATTTTTAGATTATTAAAAACCCACTATATTCCACAAGGAACAGTTATAACTACATGAAATGTAAAGCACGTACACTTGGAAAAAGGAAAGCAAAATTGTAATTTATATATCTGATGCAATAACATGCTTTATTACTCAATGGTGAGATGCATATGTAATTGTTCTAACATGTCGTGACAAATATTTCTTTTGAAAGAGGAACTGATGTTCATATCATAACTCTGAGATATCATCTCCAGAGGGGGCGAAAACAGAACTGTTGCCAAGCTAAAATTGAATTCTGAAAAGGCCTGCCCAACAGATTCTTCATAATTATCTACATATATCAGCTGATCAGTATTGCATGGACTCAATATTTCCTGCAACTTGATATGACCGTGTTTCCCTACTGAATTCTTATCAGTTGTTTATTGTGGTGAAGAGGAGATCCTCATTTCTATATTTTAAGGTTTTGGCCACAAGCAGATGATTAATCAAAATTCTAAAACCACAGCTGATACATTAAAAGTGTACCAATCACCTACAATATTTTGGATACGGCTAGAAATTGTAAAATCAACCTCAATAAATTATACCTAGTATTCTATGGGTGAAAAAAATAAAGGATAACATAAAACCCTCCGCACTGAACCCAAGTTGGACTTGGGTTCCATGTTTGCCCTATTATATGTGGGAGTGTACAGGTGCGACTAGTCTATTCAACTGTCGCTTAATGTTTTTGAGAGTGTATTTAAACATGCAATATCTCTCTAGAGAAATAGTATTTGAACTTCATATTTTTTTAATAGTATAGCAGCACATAAAACCCCTAGCATACAGAGCAAAATAGTCTGGGGTGATTAGTACCCTTTAACCTGTCCTTAGATGACCCCAAAAAGAGATGTAGTATCAAGAAGGAAATTGAAGACATGTTATGATATTAGAAATGTCGAGGCATTGCCAATTTACAACTCAAATCTTTTTTGAAATGAATCCATCTGATACTAATATGGATCCTTCGTCATGATTGTCTTCATATCTACTAAAAGGGAAATTGCACAATCTATTATTCTGTCTGAAAGGTTTCCTAAACTCTTGGAATAATCACATGATCCTCTTCAATAAAATTTTTTGTTAAACTATGTCATTTCTAATATCAGAACAGAACTCACCATATTCCTTGACTTCAAACTTGATCGTCTTGTTCTTCTCAAACTGCAAAATACAGGAGTGAATAAACAAAAAGTAAAATCACAAGTAAAACAAAGAACACATGATGATAAACACTCAAGTTTAGTTCATTTCATATATAACTTTACCTCCCCTCTCCCCTCTCTCTCTCTCTCTCCCTCTCTCTCTCTCTCTCTCTCTCTCTCTCTCTCTCTTCCCCTTGTGGCTCTCTATTTGGTTGTTTCAATGGGTATTCCCAGGTTGCTTTATAGTTGTATATCTGTTTATCTTCTGTCTCTCTCTCTCTCTCTCTCTCTCTCTCTCTCTCTCTCTCTCTCTCTCTTCCCCTTGTGGCTCTCTATTTGGTTGTTTCAATGGGTATTCCCAGGTTGCTTTATAGTTGTATATCTGTTTATCTTCTGTCTCTTTTTCCTGGTATCAGTAAAGCCCACCGCACACTATATGATCGACTGTGATCCGATTTTAGAAATAAATCATAATTGCATTAAATATGGGCATTTTAACAAAAAAAAGCTACCTGCTTCATGTTTGGAACAATAATATACATACTAAACACAGGGTTTTGATGCACTGTCAGCCTTATACCCGGAATATGGGACATATCAGTTTCAAATTGTAGACAATCTTTGGACTGCTCTGATGTCACTACGTCTCGGAGCCGATTTGGCCTTTCCTCTGACTAGAAAGCTCACAATAGGCCAAATTTTTTTTATTTTACTATCTATATGACTATTCAGAACCTCAATCAAATATTTTTAAGTGTTTAAAAGTTTATATCAAATGCTATTACATTTCTTCCGAAATCGGATTGCAGACCGATCTTGTAGTGTGCGATGGGCTTAAGCAACTTACTTTCTCCCTCCCTTCCTTTCTCACATCTTCCCTCCACCCCTACCCTGTCCTTCCCTTCCTTCCTTCTCCTTCCCCTCTCTCCCCTTTCCTTCTCATCTCTCCCTTTTCCTTTTCATTTCTCCCTTTTAATCTCCTTTTCCCAGTTTCCCTCTGCTCCTGCTCCCTCTCCTGTCTTCTGTTGACTAGGGACTGCCTACAGTCCTCGGGTGACTATTCCATAGTAACTACCTTCTAAATGACTACCCTCTAAATGACTACCCTTCCTTGGACACCTACCCTCGGGTGACTATTCCATAGTAACTACCCTTTAAACGACTACCCTTCCTTGGACACCTACCCTCGGGATAACTCCCCACAAAGACATTCATCACAGACAATACTCCCCAAGAGCAACTATCTTTTTAGGACAAACACTTTTCCGCTGACAACTACACCCAAAGAAAACCAACCCCAAAAGCAATAACTATTCTGTCTGGGAGCAGCAGTCCAGGGGTTAATTGTCCTACATGTAGAATAGTTTCTCCTATCCCATATCTACATACAAAGCCCAGGTGAAGGAGGTCTAGGACTCACCTGTAGACCATGCAGGACTGTTACAGACCAGTTCCCAAACATGGGTTCTGTGTCGAAAGTGAAAGTCTTGTCTAGGAATCCGTTGACCGCTCTTGTTTCTCTGAACTGCTCCACTATGATTCCTTGTGGGTTCAATATCATCAGATGAATCTGCAAAATACAATTAAACAATGGCACCATCAAGATAAGAGAGTGCAATTGGGATTAAAGAAAGGTCATAGGGAGGAAGCTTTTACTAATTGGAAATTCTATGGAAATTTAGTCATGACCTTAATAATTCAAATGATAGATATCATTAATTCTTTTGTTGATTGTAGAAGTACCAAATGCAAATAAAATTTCTGTAAACAAATTATGAGAGATATCATACATTAATAGTTTTTTATTTCTGCTACCTCAAGCGAAAGAAGAAGCAGATAAAATGTTTTCTTGTAGATCTTTGTAGTTCCTTGAGATAGTGCCATCTGTGAGGTACATGTACAATATTTCAAAATAATGCCCTAGCATGGTTCACAGCAGGGTTAAGTCAAAATGTGTGCAGCTAATACTTTAAGGCAAGGACAGAAAAGAGCAAATCAACAGTGCTGAATTTTTCTTTTCACTGTATCTGATTACACACATGGAAATGATGTTTCTGTATTCAAATATATACAAAGATCATCCATGTGTCAGATATTGAATGATTTGAGCTGAAAACAACATTTGATTCTCCTTTTGGGTTAAAGGTTTAATTTTCTCCTAAGTGGGTAATATTAAGCAGCAGAATTATTGCCCCTCCATAAAGATTTAAAAAAATTAAACTCCTAAAGCAGAATCTGGGGTGGTTTATACAGTACCATTCCAAATTTAATTCTGAACTTGAAATCTGAATATACCCTCTCAGGACAGGAATTATTTAAGGGCTAAATTGATCACATTTTGTTCTTCAAATTGGCAACAATAACACTTTCCTTTAGTGCTACATGGTTCATATAAAGTGTAATGTCTTTGAAAACAATATACATGGTTGGTAATTTTGCAGAAAAGTTGAAAAAAATTGCCAATTTTGACATAAAACAATGACATCATTTTGAACCTCTCAATGTGTTGACAATTTAAGGATTTTAAAGCTTATTCTCACTTTTAAAATTCCTGCCATCAAAAGCAATATGGTCATGCAACAAAAAATGGACATGGTGCATTCGGAAATTTTTGCTCTATCAAAAGTTCTTGAGCCAAAGCACAAAATGTGGTCAATTGTCTCGAAAGGGTTAAAAAAATAAACGAAAGAGAAAAATAATTCCTGTGCCAGGATGGTCTCTCTCTCTCTCTCTCTCTCTCAACCTAGAACTTAAATTGGGTCATCCAGCAGGAGAAGAATGTCCAGAGGTTTGCAAAACCATGCATAACTAAGATAAATCAATGCTGAAATTTAAACCTGTTGCAGACAGGTTGATGACCAAGAGCTATAAACATGTGTATTTAAATATGCACTTGGGAGCAGTGTCTTGGATCTAGTTCACACAATCCGCTTTTCTCTAAAATATAGGCCTACCCCTTTCTTAATACTAGCCTCCTCCTCATCCTCATCCTCTCTCGGTCTGTCTGCCTGTCTGTCTCTATGTCTCTCTCTATCTCTCTGTCTGTCTCTCTCTCTTTCTCTCTCTTTCTCTCTCTCTATCTCTATATTTCTCTCTTGATTACTTTGTTAATGTACCTTAGCTGTCTCTGGTCTGTATCTCTCCTTTTTCTGTCTTTCCTCTGACTGACCCTCTACACCTCCCCCTCCATCTCTCTCTCTCTCTTCATAACTTTAGATGCTTTCTCAACTTCTCTCATTTCCTTCTTTCTTGTCTTATCCCTCCTTTTTCCTCCCCTCCCCTTTTCATCCCCTCCATCAATTTCTATCTCACCCCTTCCCTCCTTATCCCCCCCCCCCATTTCCTTATCCTTAGTTACTACAATCTCTGTGAATACCAAACATCAGCTTCAGAGACACATTCAAATATACATGTATGTTCCATACTATGTTGTAATATGAACGAAGCTTCTGAGAGACAATGAAATAAAAGTTCCTCACAACAACAAAAAGCTTAAATTATAATATGAACATTGCCATATGCGATAAATCACTCTGCTCGGTGCATGTTAAAATAGTTTTGATAGTTGAGTTTCCATGAATTTCCCTGGAGGCACTTTTTTTCTCTCTCTTTGACATTGACTCTAGACCTTTTTTTCTTTGTCTCTGACCCCAAATCTTTCCTTCTCAGGTAGTAGTATTCTCATTTGCCCAGAGCTAACCAAAAAACAACTAATTTCTGATACTGAATTTCTTGAAGACTGCACATGGACTATCAGAAACTTTCAAAAAAGATATGTGGAATTGCCTTGTTTAAAAGGGGGATCTACAGTGATATTCATAAGGGGCACTCATTAGGTTATGGCAACATAAATATAAGTACATGCATTAAAGGGGGTACCCAATGCTGAAACAATGTTAGTTCATTTAAAAGATCATTATTTTATTAGCCGAAAATCATCTGCCTTAAGTTTTTTAAAAATTCGTGTTGCCAGAAAAATCCCCGAAATATGGTAAGACTTCAGGATATTTTGGCCCCTCAGCTGTGTCCCAATTTCAGCTAGGTAACCACAATGACGTCAAAGTGGTTACCCAGGTTCGCGTATTGCAGATGTGTTGCGCGCTAGACTGTACAAAATGCATTACACCTTGCGCGCATTTTGCTATAATTGCGCGACAAGGTAACCACTTTGACGTCATTGTGGTTACCTAGCTGAAATTGGGACACAGCTGAGGGGCCAAAATATCCTGAAATCTTACCATATTTCGGGGATTTTCTGGCTACACGAATTTAAAAAAAATTTAAGGCAGATGATTTTCTTCTAATAAAATCATGATCTTTTAAATGAACTAACATTGTTTCAGCATTGGGTACCCCCTTTAATGTAATGCTATTATACAGCAGTGATATTTCTTTTACAGCATCAATGAATTTCAGAGCAAAATTTGCCAAGATGAGGATATTTCGTCATCAAAGTATTGGTATGAAATCATTCGGATGATGTGATATCCATTAGTCCAATGTTTCCACCCCTAGAGAGACTTGACACCATGGCTATGTTCGCATGCCACCATCGTAATTTTAAACTTTAAAGCTCATGTACAGTATTGGTAGAAAAAAGGAAATTGGAAAGAAACATGTTAAATATAGTCTCATTTTGTTCTCCTTGTATCAAAATATGTCTGTAAGAGATCATTTGGTATTCCATCTATGATTTCTGGTGAATTTCAGTGTAAATATCTGTAAGGAATGCTTGATCACTGCCATTATGCTAGGACCCTTCCACCCCGACGGCTCCCCGCACAGCAATCTTGGGGCTTCCCATAGAGACAGCGTGTGTGCACTGTGTGTAGCTACTCATCATTGGTTTTACACGTGTGTTTACAGTGTATAGCACATGCTGCCTTTGTTGGGATTTTACATGCCTGTCCCGGCACATAAATTAGTTTTTGCCTCTTATTTGTTTAATATTAAACTTTAGGAGGCGAAACCTTCACAGTGTCTTAGTATTGCTAGTATCTTGCTATTTATCAACAAAAATTGAAGAAATCTGACGAACAGTTTTTGAGGGCTTACCAAAACTTTACATGACCTTTAAGGTAGGGAAACCTCAAAGTTTTAAATAACCAACTAATAACGATGCATGTACACACGGCACCGGAACAACAGCTGCTGAAAGTTTTAAACTACAAGCCGAGCAAGCAGTCGTTTGGGTTGAAACCTCAAAGTTATGTGTAATTGTGTCTGCACAGCACACAACTTTAAGTGAAGACCCCGGCAGCTTGTAGTTAACCATAAGATTGCTCATGGCTTCAAAATTGCTCATGGCTTCATGAGTAGACCAAGGGTGCAGAGTCTGCACAGCACACAACTTAAAGTGAAGACCCTGACGGCTTGTAGTTAAAGGAAACCAAAACCCAAGGAGAGAATCAATGTTATTGGAAAGTGAGAATTCAGAGAAGCACTTTACAGTTTCATTAAAATTGGTTAGAAAATGAGAGAGTTATGGAAGTTTGAAAAGTCTCGTTTTACTTTCTATGGGGATCCTCAAATTGGCAAAATTGCTTCAAAATGGCTGATTTTGTGAACAACTCTCCATTTGTTTTGTACACAGATTTTCAGATTTTCCCCATTATCTTTCAAGGTGCAGTTAATCTCCTTCTGAGCTCAACATATATAATGGGAAAATGTATTTTACACCACATATGTCGAGTTCAGGAGGAGACAAGGAGCACCCTGAGAGATAATGGGGAAAATCTGAAAATCTGTGTACAAAACAAATGGAGAGTTGTTCACAAAATCAGCCATTTTGAAGCAATTTTGCCAATTTGAGGATCCCCATAGAAAGTAAAACGAGACTTTTCAAACTTCCATAACTCACTCATTTTTTAGCCAATTTTAATGAAACTTTTTGTAAAGTGCTTCTCTGAATTTTCACTTTCCAATAACATTGATTCTCTCCTTGGGTTTTGGTTTCCTTTAACCATAAGATTGCTCATGGCTTCAAAATTGCTCATGGCTTCATGAGTAAACCAAGGGTGCATCCATACATTTCTTGACAACAAGATAACATCAATGTTTAAAACCACAAACTAAACTTTAAGTTTGCGGCCTGTCGTGTGAACCTAGCTCATGTCTCTAGACCTAGACGGTTTCCCCAGGGAGCCATTTAAGTATCCTCTAACTCTCTCAGGTATCTTTAAATCGAGGAACCGCTATATGACATACGTCAATACGAGACAAATTCCTCCATAATTCAAAGAGATTCAGTTCACAAGGTACATCCTCTTCTTTCCGCTGCGGATACAATCGCACTTGTCGGTCTCTTTATAGAAGGTAAAATTCTAAAATAGGAAAATGATCTCATGCATTTGCTATTTGAATGAAAGTTTTCAAAAATCACATGAAAAACAGCATAATTCATTTCTGAATGACCATGATTTCAAATACCCCCCTCGCTGCAAAATGAGAGTATAAGGAATTCGGAATTCAAATAATGTCAATAAAGGTTAAAAACTCTTTTGATCCAAAGTTTGCTATCTACATGTACATTGTCTTGTGCTCTCTTCTTTTTTTATGTTTCTTCTTCACACAATGGATTTCAAGTAAACAGATTGTTGGATGTTATCTTCAAGTGAAAGATGAAAGGGATCGCATTCTATTTCCCAATCATTATAACTCTTGCCAGGACTGTAAATTGGCTTAAATAACAGGTTGGTCCGTCAACATGCATTCTTTTGCTCAAAAGAGGGAAAATACCCTTTTTCTGCCCCTACCGGCTCCAAGTGTAACCCAGCAATGTTCCCAGAGCACCTAACCGATGGGTCAACAGTTGTTCATCTATGCTTTTAGTCATGAAGACCCAAACGTGGAGCATGATGAACTTGTTAAAGGTACTATTTCAGGTGAATAGGAAATGTGAAATATTAACTTCATCACAGCTCTATTTCAACAAAATAAAACCAGAAAGCTTCAAGCAAAATCGTTATTGCATGGTTAACATGTGAATAAGAGATATTTACATTTTTTTCTTTTTGAAAAAAAAGGACATGATCGGAAGGACTTTTAAAAAATCTGCCTAAAGTAATTTCTTAATAGCGTTGTACATCACCTTCAACCTAGAACCTCTACATCAATTATAATACGTAATCCAAACATGATTTCTGTTTAGCATTGATACAATTTTCTATTGAAATTGCCCTTGAGTTGATTTCTTGAAAGTCTTTGCAGCCATGTTAAAGACGTCAATGGGCATTTCCATAGTCATGATGTATTTTCTTTGAAAAATTTGTCACCCATGGCCAGTGTTCAGAATTTTTTCTGAGTGGGGGGAGGAGGAAAGTAATATTGCTATTTATAATATTTCTGATTAATTTGTATCATATCCTCAAATAATGCATATAGTACCTTTAACCTAGAACCTCTACAGCTATTACTGAATTTTGTTTTTGGATACATTTGTCATGTACTGCGGTTCGTACTGTCTCCGATTTTGTGCATGACGAATCGCTTGGCTCCCTCGCTGACTATCAGTGAGCAATTATATCAAACACTAAGTGAAGTTGACATTCTCTTTAATAAGAATAGCAAGGTTTCATTTATTCACTCATAAGAGCAGTAATTGGTTTAGTACATGACTGGGTTTCGAAGCCACAGGCTACTTTCATGGTTTTACGACCTTGATTGAAAAAGTTTACCTTTAATAAATGTTGATTTACTAATTACGTGCAAATCTGGGCTAGGAGCACAGTAAGGACAAGGAGACATTGAAAAATAGTCAACTACCTCATGCTGCAAAGATCCATTGTGGAGCACTATTATGCACAGGTAGTTCTTAAAATAACTTTGCCATTTTGATCTTTGGATATGTAGGACTATGCCTCAGGCAGGCATGCATTTAAATGGCTTCACAGCCTCGATAAATCATCCTCTCATATTAGTCAGGTTTGCACGAAGGGAGCTAAACTTTAAGTTTCGTTTGTAGTTTCAAAACTTTAAGTTATCTTATATTTATCTGTAGTTTCAGACCATAAGAACAGACTCATGGTTTCAAAACTTTAAATTTACTTGCAGTAAAAAACTAGTCGTCGAGACCACGAGCATGGAGGGGGGGGGGGGGGGTCCTCTGTCCTAGTTATTGACCGTGCAGACAGAATAAACTTTAAGTTTAGCAAACTTGTTGTTAACAATGACTGCTCTGTTCATGTTAAACAATGACTGCTGGACTTGTAATCTCAGAACAACAAGCATCGTTGTTTTGGGCCTGTGTGAACCGTCGTCGTCGTTAGTGAGTCGTTGTTTCGTTAACTTAAAGTTTTGCTAACTTAAAACTATTATGATGAATGGATAAATAAAGCCAATAGTCTGTCTTTCTATGGCAATCAAGGCAAAACACATGCTTTGATGTTTTGATGGGATTCTTAAGCTCTCTGATCTTTGTATGGATTCAACAGAGCTATTCAAATACTTGACATTTCTTCCATTTGTTCACTTAGTTCCACAAAGCTGATCAAATAGTGCAACGACCGTTAAGCAGCATTTGTTATTTCAACAGATCAATCTATTTGATACAATGACAGGTCCTATTTTGTCTGAGAACTCTAAATATTTTAGTAAACTGTATTACAATACACCTTCAAGTTGATTTGTACAGTTTAAAATTAACAAAAATTCTATCATAGATTGTAGGACATCTGTTGTTAAACTTGTATCTGTTATATTGTTGCATCTGTAAACCGATGTTCACGCATACACTTTAAGGACACACAACCCTCGGTTTGCAAGGAGAATTTGACATCATTTGGGTGTTTATCAATCACCTAGAGTGGAGTTCCCTTTTGAGACCAATAGGTCTTACATAATGTGCGCACTCTCCACCAACTTCAAAAGAGCAGCACCATAAGCGCATCATCATAAATTTCCCTCACCTGAACTCTCTCCGAGACTTGAAGGCAAGCTCGAGTAACCTCCAGGTGGGCGAGCGAGTTTGGCTGTGTGCGAGATGTATACACACATTAATTGGTCATTCAACTGAGTCCGTGCAAGCGAATTATGATGCAATGCACGTACACTTGTTCGGGAAACCAGAAACATTATTTTATTACATGTACTCATATTTCATTGCTTACCAATTCTGAGGAGGGCTTCATCTCTTGATCCACAGCTACCAGACGAATTTTTACTGAAATATAAAGAAGGAAACAAAATGATATCAAACAAATGTGTGATTATATCTTTGAACAATCATCATCATCATAAACGTGAGTAGGACATCTTATCCCTGACTGTAAAAGCAGAAACTTGAAAATTATTAACGACAGGTGTTTTTGTGGCAAGAAGTTTTCACAGACTGCAGAAAGTCAATGTTGTAATTCTGTAATTTTGCAACATAAAACTTTGAAGCGAATCTGAACCACTTGTAAACTTAATGACAGTTTCATGCATATTTAAGTTTTGGGCTTTACAGTAATTCATACTGAGAGGTTAGGCTTCATCCCTACATTGTACTTTAGATTGGGTAATGAAAATATGAATGACAAAGAAAGCAACCATTGTACTTTTTTTTCCACTCTGGACCAAGCAACAGTATAACTCCTGTACAGAAAATCAGATGCATTAAATGTAAAATAGGGTTGACTTTTGGGATTTGAACTTGCAACAATGGGTCTTCATTTCAGACTAGCCCAGTCTGTTGGTACTCTAAACAGGGATTTGAACCTGTATGTGAAGTCTTCAAGATAGACTAGTGCAGTATATCACGTTCCACCATATCACCACCCACACACATTACAAGAAGCATTCCATAAATAGGGTCAGGGCCTTGACACTGGGGCCAAGCGGATTGACTTTGACCTTTCACCCTCCACATCCAGGATTTGACTCCGCAATGACGACACTTCGCTAAAAGGACCGCAGCTGATGACATGTTGCCGAGAAAACATGATCAGGCATGTATAAAAATACCAATCAACTACTGGGTACATTTGGGGTGGGGGGGGGGGGGGTTGTACTTCCTGCACTGCAATCTCCATGAACATACTTGCCTCATGACGAACACACCCTAACACCCACCTGAGGATTCTCAAAATATTTAGTCCTCCTTCATCACAATTATTTGGGTTTTAGTGGTGACTATATTACATCGTATGTAGGATGTAGGATGTTGTGCAATATGTGGTAATAAAGTGGGGGGAATCGTTTTTCCTCAAACATTAAAAACAACAAATCCCCACTTTTTGCTTCATCATTTCTACTTCCGTTTGTGGCAATACAGGCAAGCCCTTCTCTCTTACTCTATTATCAACTTCTCTCATATGCCCAATGTTCATGTACATGTATCTTCCCTTTCCTCCTTCTCTCTCTCGCTCTCTCTCTCTCTCTCTCTCTCATGTACCACTCATTACAAGTACATCTTTGCTGATTACTAGATTTTTTTCCACTTCCTTTAAAGGGGGTACCCAATGCTGAAACAATGTTAGTTCATTTAAAAGATCATGATTTTATTAGCAGAAAATCATCTGCCTTAAGTTTTTTAAAAATTCGTGTTGCCAGAAAAATCCCCGAAATATGGTAAGACTTCAGGATATTTTGGCCCCTCAGCTGTGTCCCAATTTCAGCTAGGTAACCACAATGACGTCAAAGTGGTTACCTTGTCGCGCAATTATAGCAAAATGCGCGCAAGGTGTAATGCATTTTGTACAGTCTAGCGCGCAACACATCTGCAATACGCGAACCTGGGTAACCACTTTGACGTCATTGTGGTTACCTAGCTGAAATTGGGACACAGCTGAGGGGGCCGAAATATCCTGAAATGTTACCATATTTCGGGGATTTTCTGGCAACACGAATTTAAAAAAAAATTTAAGGCAGATGATTTTCTTCTAATAAAATCATGATCTTTTAAATGAACTAACATTGTTTCAGCATTGGGTACCCCCTTTAAAACTACCTCCTGTAAAAACATTTTTGATCTAACACATGAAATAGAAAAATCAAAAAAATCATCACCATAAGAAAACAACAAACTGTACATGTACGTTTTGAGAAACTGCATTTAACCAGAAATCTTTCTGTATACCTGCTGAATTTTCAATTTAAAGAAATAAACATATCTCCCTAGATGAGATGCACTGGGATTTTGTGTAACCTGTTCCGGAAGCACAACTGGTAAGTACATGCAATACTGCCTCTGCCAAATGATTTGAGGACTTGATTGTCCATAGAGTGGGTTGATTCCCCTTTTGTTCCCCCAATTATCCAGTCTTTTCCACCATGTTCACAGGGCCACTACATACCAAGGTAGGTCACTGGAACTAAGCCACTACTTATGCTGCATTTTTTCCTCTCCCTCATCTCTTTTAATCTCTTTTCTCATCCTTTCTATGATTTAATAATCCCTTCTCTTTTGTAAAAAAAAAAAAAACTCCTATGACATGTACAGCAAGGTCTTTTCCTCATATCCTGTTGGGTTTTTACATCAGAGAAACTTGGCACAGATACAACAAAAATGATTATCCTGATTTTGCTTGTTAACATTTTCATGTATTCAGTTCAATCTGTCTCTCTCTCTCTCTCTCTCTCTCTCACACACACTTCTTCTTCTTCTTCTTCCATTTCTCTCTCTTTTGCAATCTTGCTCTTGCGTTTACATCTCGCTTTTACAATCTTTCTCTCTACATGTATAAATGTTTGTCTTCTCTTCCTCTCTATCATTTCTCCCCTCTCTGATGTCTAAATCTCTCTTTCTTACATAGTACCTCTATCTCACTCATTTTCTCTTCTCATCGGTAACTTTCTTCCTCTCTCTTCCACCCATTTTCCTGTATCATTGTCATCTAATTCCTTTTCAGAACAAATCACAATTTTTCTCTCTCCCTCCCTCCTCCTTCCATCTCTTCTCTCCATCCTTCCTGACAAATTATTTATCCAACAAATGCAAAATCACTGATAAAAAAATCAACACTCTTTTGACCACCTTCATTTTTTTTTGCTATCATTACCAATTCACTATTCATAGAATACAAAGGATATGAATGACCCCCAGCTGTCTGCATCACGCGGGCATGACCCATGAAATGGAATGAAATAACCAACTTTTCCAGATTTTTCTGGAGATGTCATCAACAAAACAAAAGACTTTTTTTTTTTAAATTTCAAACTCTGGGGTTGATCCAAATACAAACAGGTTGGAAATAGTTTACTTTAGATGACATCAACCAGATATAAGGTAAACATATTGAAAGTCAAGGCTACCACGTGTGCGTAGTCGATGAGCCAACCGTCACATTAAAGGGAAGGATGAGGTCTGGGAATGGTGAGAAATAATTTGTGAGCTTTCTCATTCCTTTTATGTGAGTTTGGAAGATCACAGTAGAAAAAGCACCTGAAAAAGATTGCTCTTTAAAAGCCCTCATATTCGAAATATGACTAGAAATAGCTGAAATGTTTGGGCCAAACATTTATGCCACTTTTGTGTGTAGACCTATATACCCATTTCTGTGTGCAGTACATGTGCTTTTCAGCGAGATTGGGTCAATTTCTTATCTATTTTGATGATTCCAAAACACAGCATAAAACAGTTCTTATGTAGTCATGGTCAACCTTTCCCAATTGCTTTGAGACAGTTTCTTTCACATTGTAATTGCATGACCAGAACTCTACTAATCTTTAAATGGCTTCTAAAATCCTTTATAATTACTCAATCCATTTCCCTCTTTCCTATGGGTGGGAGGCAATGGATTCTGATAAGAAGGAACTAACATAAAATGTCATGAAAATTTTGAGCACATGATAGATGCACTTGTGATAATTCAGAGAAAAAGCAGTCAGTTTTAACATACAATATACTATATCATTAAACACCTCCCCCGTCTTCACTTCTCTCTCTCTCTCTCTCTCTCTCTCTCTCTCTCTCTCTTCTCTTTCCTTCTCACCTCTTGCCATTTCTCCTTCTTGCTGTCTCTCACCTTCTCTCTCACTCTCTCCTTTTTATGTCTACAATATATCTCTCCCTCTCTCTCTCTCTCTCTCTCTCTCCATTCAATGACTTTTCATTGTGGTGGTTCATCATACACCAATTGCTCACTTGATTAATGATGGATAATTCCACTTATGGTTACAAATAAAATGTGGCAAAGTTTATATTCCCAGAAGTATAATGAGTAAAGATGCCTCATACATCATGATTTGAAAAGTACTTTTTTCCAACAATAAAACAGAAATCTAAAGATTTTGAATATCAATAAGTTTGTTGGTATTTTCAATGTCATCCACACAACTGCTAGTCCTTTTTTCCATTATTGCTCTATGGCTTTCCCAAGAATTGTTACAATATATACACGTACATGTATGCATCAATAACCAGACCTAAACTTCAATATTTTAGCATGATCCACATTTTCTCTTCCTCATCTTTGCTTTATAAGGAGACGAAAGTTTTCAGAATATCACCCAATGTGCCCCAACAACTAGGAGCTCAAATGGGATATGATTCAAAATACATATTGATATATTCATTATTGTTGCCACAATTCTCAGAACTGTCACATACATGTACACTGATTGCTGAATCATACATGTTATACACTGGAAGAGGATAGTGAACAGCACGCAACAAATTCTTGGAGCCGTTTCCCCGTAGAAGAAGAGAAAACTCTTGGCTGGTGACCAACATCCTTAACTATTATACAACCCACAAAAATTTCATCTTTTCAATGTTAAAGGTCTTGTTACAACTGTGGGCATTTTACCACTTTTCAGGGAGAGGAAAAGGGTCCTTTTCACATTGCACTCACATACATGAACATGTGCTGAATGTTAAATTGTTGGATCAATACAAATTTCAAGATTAAACCTGACTAAACCTCACTGTAACCTGATGCTCCACTTTGCGATCTGTTTTCATCGTCTGGTTGTCATGTCACTCTGAACTTTCTGTAACGTCTAGAGCAAATAGGGACATGAAAACAGTGGAATTCTCCTTCCCTATTTTTCGTAAATACCTGTAGAACACATACTTTCACTTTGGGACAAGCTTTCTTACTTGACAAGTATGGAGAAGAGAAAATAAACACCTATAACTCATATCAGCACAGATTTAAAGCCTTGTTATTCATCTCCTCAATCCAGCTTTCCCAAAAAGGTACAGAAGTGCAGAATCTACAAACTTTGATTGTCAACTCTCTATATTTCTTGCTGACAGAACCTTTTTTAATTTGCAGTTCAAGATATGAATTACCTTATTTCCAGTATGTACCTATACAAGTAGCATTAGGTTTCCCAATTTACCCGTTAATGCTAAGGCCGATATAACTTAAGACGGGGTCTATGGAAAATGCACGCTATACTAATATCACCCAATTGTACCCAACAGTTGAAATCATAATCATTTAGCTTTTATAAAATATCGTTGTTTTCTTTTTACTTGCTGAATCGTACCTCCTATAGCTTTTCTATTTCTTCTCTTTCTTCTCTTTCAGCTTTCTCTTCTCCCCTCTACTTTCTGTAAATTTTAGGCTTTCTTCTTTTTCTACTTTTCTTTTTATAAACTTTCTTTTGGTCCTGAACTAACTGCAAGGTCTGATGGCTACAACTCACCCTTAACATAGGAATATTGTGACTAAACAACCTGGTGCAGGTATTATATCGTACGTGATTCTCTACTAACCACAGAACTCTGTAGGACATTTCTTTCCACTTAAAATTGACCTTATTGATATAACTTTCATTAGGAGCCTGCTGGTTGAGGAAAAGTTACTCTCATGGATTGACCCACATATCGGACTGAGATGTAGGTTGTGGGGACTATACTGACCCAAAATGGTATCAAAGTTTCCACAATTTCATCCAGCATTCTCTGAGAGTATTTATCATTACTCTTAATTTTCTAATGCTTTTTAGTCAAACAAAGCAAGTTCCTGCTTAATTATCAATTAAAATGTAATTAAAATCTACAGTGGTTTGAGTAGATAATCCTTGATCAAAGATGAGCCTGAGAGGTACAGGTAGCTGCACCACTGCAGACAGTCTGGGTTTTAGAGAAAATGGAAACTTATCTACATGTACATGTAGACCTAAAATAAACTAATAAGGCTCTCACAAAAGAGGAAACAAATAAAAAACTTTTTTGTTGACAAGATAAGCACAGGATTTGAATTCTTGCCTGGTATCTCCACAGACATGGCATTTCTTCTAAAGATGTCTCTCTGAACCCAGGAGTAGGACATGGATACCTGGTAGGGAGATATCCTTTGAATGCTTGAACCTCATCATGACAGCCCAGCAAAAAATGATATCCAAAAGCCAGAAGGGCATTAACATTATAGTACATGATACAAGTTAATGCCTTTTTGGCTTTTCACGAACAATATGGTCTACATGTAGTAAAATGGAATATTGTTTTTATTATCTTATTATCATTACAAACTCACCTTCTTGGTTGGGTGTATAGATTGGTTTATCAGTGTGCAGCAGAAGGTACCCTGATCTGGAGCTCAGCAAGATCTCTTTCTCCTCCAGGAAGCCCAAGGAGGGGGCACTTGCCACCAGGTACACATACTGGTTCCCTTCCTCTGCCAGGGAGGGGTAATACTCTGGCTCCACCCGAACACTGGTAGTCACAGGGGTACCTGTATACATGTACCAATATACATGTAAGACAATTACATTGAACTCCTTTTATTTTTTCATCTGGATACAGAAATGATTTTGAATAAATCTTAAACAGCATGAAGGTACTTTATTTCATAGTAAATTTTTTACAAAAACATATTTGCTTATGAGTTAAAAAGTGAAAATAAATCAACACTGTGAAAACTGTAAAGAAATCTGATGTACTGCTTTGAATGCAATAATTGATGTATGTATCACTTATCTTTGAAAAAACAATTTGATGATTTCAACATCCTAGATGTTTTCCTATATATGAAACATCATCTCTTTAAATTCAGTAATGAAAAGTTGCGGTACTAAGACGAGTAAAAGTAATACAAAGTCCCCTTAAAACAAATAGAGCATCAATCAAGTTTCTATGACACATAATATTAATAATCATTGGCTTTGACAAATGTTGCACAACATGAAAACAAATAAAGTTCAAATACAATAAGTTCAAAAAGTTTATCAACATTTTCAACATCCTTCATGATGCTTTTTTCTTTGATAAACATTGTTCAAAAACATCCGTGACCGGTGGTACTGGTATCGTCCCGTCCCATCACTCTCACATTAGTCACATGTCACTCATTGCACGTCACATTGGGGTTTTTCCTATCATTTCTCTGGCTTCTATGACGTCAATTCATTCTTTATGCAATGAGGGAAAGACTTGCTTTAGTCACAAACTCACCATAAAATTGCTTTTACATATGATCATAACTATTTTCACAGACTGACATTGGATTATTGATTTTTGACCTTTTCCACCAAACCATTGCATGATACGTTCCATTTGTACAGTTCATCTTTTCAAAAGTACTAGTTGAGGGAGCATAAAAAATACAAACTATTTTTTGAAACCCAAATGGCATATCTTATGTACATATACTACATAAATTCAAGAATGTACCCCCCCCCCCCCCCACTTCCTCCCTTTGAGGTGCTGACCTTATTTGTTTTTTGGTTGCCAGAAAATTTTCGGAATATTGTGCTTCCTCTTTGATAAAATCTGCGATCAGCCCGTTGCTGTTGGAACAAGGTTTCATTGAATTCAATTCAATTCAATAATGGTATCATCAAGAACACTGCTGCATGATGTCTAGCAAAACAAAACAGAAATATCCTCAAGCTAGAATCTAATCTTTCAATCAAGCTTTTTATCAAATGTGTCAATACAGTTTAAAGAGTGCGAAAACATTTCTTCTTTTATTTTCAAAACCAGCAAGTCTGCTTAATCTAATTAAAGATAACAAACCCTTCGAAAGAATGCCCTATTTTCTAGAAAATCTACCATGACTCACATTTTCTCTGAAGTAATGTAATCTGCCCTTGGACTATAAACAGACTGGTCCAGTTTTGAAATCTTTAAAAAGATTTTTTTCAATGGTTATAGGAGTTTCCCCTCATCATAGAATGTGAGAATATTTCCAGATCATTCTCATCAGTTTTACCTTGAAAACAATACATTTTGCCCATAAAGATGAACAAACAAAAAAAATCAAGGGTGAAAATAAATCCTATTCACAAGATGAGGGATTACTGAACCAAAAACAGAATCAGTCAAAGTAAGGATTTGGTGCTTTCTGTTACAATTAATGTCATTATCATCATTACATCAGCAGCAGCAGCATTATCATCATCATCATCATCATCATCATCATCATCATCATCATACATGTAAACATCACATTTTCATTATCATTATCATCATCATCATCATCATCACCATCACCACCAACATCATCATCACCACCACTATTACCATTATCATTATCATCATCATCATCATCACCACAACCATCACCACCATCATTATCACCATCACCATCACGGTCATCACCACCATCATCACCATCACCATTACCACCATTACCCCTAACATTTTTTCATCATCATTATCACCACCACCACCACCACCATCATCATCACCATTCATCACAACCATCACGAACATCATCATTATCACAACCACCAACATAATCACCATCATCATCATCATCATCATCACAATCATCAACACCATCATCACCACAAACATCCTCATCATCATCACAATCATCATCACCATCATTATCACCATCATCGTCATCTTGAAGACCCACCTTTACGCACTGCAATGGTTGATGATGAATAAGGCCAGGCAAGTCCCCTAAACCTTTGTCTCTTCTCCAGGTAGACAGTAACCTCGACATCTTGGTTCGGATCTGTATTGAATACAGACGCCGTCACTGTCTCATTGACTCCAACCCTGAACACGTTGGGAGCTGTGATGAAGATCTTCTCTCTGTGAACAGAAATTAACAAGAAAATTATAGACATGTATTTATATATATATCTAAAGAATTTTGTAAAAAGAATTTTGTAATTCATTTGCAAGTAGCTTGTAAAGAAAAATAAGATTATACAGTACAATGTTCAAAAGTCAAACACAAATGGAAGACCTTTGAACACATCTACGTGGTTTGAGTATTTTACACAAAAATATAAGATACAATATAATTACACTGTACTGTCCTCACCAACAGAGGAATAACAGTCTTTCAAAAATTGAACATCCATATTCCATGATGACATAAAAGTTTCCTATGAAAATTAAGGAATCTTTATATCTGCTTGAAATTATTACACATCAAAGCTGTAGTAATAAAAAAAAAAATGAATGTCTACAACTGCACTCAACATGCACCTGTGGGTGTTAACATTTGTGTTACTCAGAAAACCAAACAATGTACATGTACCATCTACCAGTACTAGCACAACGTACAATGTAGCAACACGCAAGTATGCAAAAATATTTCCAACCCTTCCAACTTCTGGGCAATAAAAGTACATGTACCTTTACTAATTACATATACATGTAAGTCAATTAACAATTTATCAATGGGATTATTGTTATTGTTAGCAAGTGGGTAACATATTTTTCATGAATACATGTACAGCAAATGCTGGTATAGTGTAAACAATTAAACAATGCCGGAAAAAGCGATAGTAAGCCATTGAAAAACAGGATAACACACCCAAATTCCCAAACATACACTATATTCATGTATTGTGCTGTTGGCACTTCAAATAAACTACAGAAAAAGAAAAATTTCAATAATACAGAATTTCAAAAAATCCATAGAATTCATTGTATGCAAATATTCACTTTTCACTTTGATTGAATTTCCTTGTATTGAGGTAGTTTTTGTGAGTATAATGACCTACCACATCATCTGAAATTTATCATGTACAAAATACAAATGTCTGTCTACGTTATTTATTTTACTTAAGCTTAGCACTGGATTTTAAATGAATAAATCAATCAATCAAGAAAGTTCAAATCTGAATGTTGGATAGCTGAACTGTCATAATTCACAAAGGATTGCATTGTATTCAAATCATTCTCTGCAACAACGAAAAACACCCCAAAAGTTCATTGTTACATTTGTTGTCAAAAGAAATTAGTCTCTGAGCAAACAATAGATGCCGTTGTGACAGTGCCGCTTGAATTGATGGTATTTGACTTGAGAAACACTGAAATTATGATTGATTTGGATCTTCGCAGACATTTATTCACCAAACCATGAAATGAATACAATTTATTGAAATTGTCAGTGATTTTGTTCAGAAGTTTAAACTGATACAGTACATGATGTACATGTTGCGTCTCCTGTACAAAATATGAACAAATGTTTTTGTCTATAAACTTTCATCTCTTCTTTAGAAGTAAGACAGTATAAAGATACATGTAACCTTGATTCGAATGTCCCTCTACCCTTACATTCTCTCTTTCTTTCCCTCTCACTGCTTCATTTCCCCCCCCCCCCCCTCAGTTATCTTCTTCAAGTATCTTCCTGCCTTTTCTTCTAGACTTCATTCCACAATTTTTAATGTTCCTATCATTTTACCTTTATACAGTGGAACCTCTTCATAACAAACTCTTTAGAGTTTGGGACTGAGGAAATTACCTTGTTACCAAAACCTTGTTATATCAAGGCTAAAATCAATAGAATACATCGTGAAGAAGTGGGACCAGCAAAAATTACCTTGTTATTACAAGTTCATTTTAACAGTGTTCTCTAAATAAGAATTTCCCCTAACTGTACAAGAGTACAGTTAGTGATCCTTCACCAATTAAATTGAAAGTCTCATATACATGTATTTTGGGGAAGATGTTAACTTTTCTCAAGATATACAAAGTAATATTGTCAGTGATTGGTAACTTTTATTACGTATATTATGCGTGTTGCTTATAAATAAGAATAATTCAACCAGATGTACATGTATTGTACGTAGGTCAAAAACTCCAAATTAATTGCGTTATCCCTTCTTAAATATTTGGCCTACTTTCAGGGTTCATTCTCTTATTTGTGAATGGTTCCAAGGGAGTACTGATCGTGTAAATGTATTCTTTGATCTGTCTGTGATTGCAGACAAACTTCCTGTAGTATGAAAGCCCACGTGCTGAGAGCTAAGAAAGGTTAGTCACACACAGCATACACCAATCATGGCGTCACCAAAGGACTCTAGAATCAACAGATACTTAAGCAATCTCCCGCAAATTTGGAAGTCATCATTGAAGTGCTGCCACTTTAAACGCTTTGAACTCTTCCGAACACAGTCAATAAAAATTGTATCACAATTCACAAGGCTTCCGAACTTTCAATCACTAAGGCCGACTGCCGATATTTGCTGTGGCAATTGAATAGAAGTGCTATTGGGGTGAACAAATGCTCCAGACAATACGTAAAATGCATTCACTTGATTTGGTTGTACATGTATTGACACTTGGAAATTGAGTAAAAAGAGGCGCCACAAATGACTTTTAGCACACACAAAAGCTGTTTAACCTCTATATTCAGTCAGTCGTTCTGTCCTCTGGTTATTTCTTTGCTCTGTAAGTCTATTAGGATGAATTTACTTTGGAGCAAAGAGGGATTATCTGAGAGAGGAAGGTTAGACTGGTTGGCAGGCACTGCAAAAGATTCTGACTTAGATAATACAGCACTACAGACATACATGTACATGTAAAGTTAATTAGCAACAAAAATGCAAGGTACTGAAATGTATATCATGCTGCACCTACATGTAACATTGTTCAAAATGACAATTATAAAATTCAATGTGAGAAAGAGCATGCCTCGAGACCAGAGGACCATGACGAGACACAAGTATTATTTTCTTCACTGAAGCTGAAGAACCATGTAGTATTTTTCCAGGGTTTTAATTCATTATCTAACATTTGAAATGACAAGATGTAAGATCAGCCTAAAAGGTTGGGAAGCAAAACAATAATGCTAGCAGACACAAAGAGCAATATTTTTCAGAGGTTTCATGCAGATAATTAATAAGTTTCGTGATAATTTTTTTCTATAGTGTACTTAATTGCAAAATGTCAACATACTGAAAGAAAACAAAAATCATAAAAACTCTGCATACTGATATCTTTGCTTATAAATTTCAATATGTTCTCTTTTTTGTTGTTGATATTTCAAATGTTTCCATCATAGATGAATACAATGGTGCCAATATTAAGGATGTTGTCCTGGCAGGGAAAATCTGGGGGGAAATGTACATTTACATGTACATGATGTAAATATGTAATCGTTGCATTTTAGGCCACATCTTTTCATTTCAATGGTATGAAGCCCTAAACCATTTTTTCGTTTGTTTGTTTTTTGTTTGTTTTTAACCAAAAATCTGTTATTGCGTTATAAAACACTTAACACCAGCCATTCTCATGAATGAATAGCATCCTAAATTTTTTTCCCCAAAGTTCCACATAAAGTATTACGGATATATTTGAGAGTAACTACATTAGGCTATGTGGGATTAAATGATTCATGTAATTTTATCACTTACAACTACAACAAAATTGAGTAATAAATTTCCTAGAAAACCTTTAGAATGCAACAAATCACAAATAATTTGTATACAAAGTAAATTCACCTATTTTAGCTTGTAAGAGGATACTCTGCAATAAATAAATTTCTATTGTCTACCAGGTTATCCATGATGATTTGAGCTGTTGCACCCATTATCATTTCAATGTAAAGAATCGGTGATGCTCTTCTCTTTGTTTGCAATGAACAGGACATGCATCAATAGTTATTTTCATCCGTCAACTTTTTAAAAACCTTCTTTGCATGTACAATGTAGCAATAAGAAATTTAAGCTACAAATCCTATTAATGTCAACAAACTATCTCAATCAACAATGTAACAAACAGTGAACATCTTTTTGAATACTGTTTAGATTATATTTTTGTATTCTGTTTGTATGTTGTAGGCCTTTAATAGTGCAACACCAAACATGTCAATATTGCAATCATTTCAGGTGGAACATCTCATACACGTAAATACTCAATTTCATCCAACAAGTTTGATATGGGCCGGTATTTATGAATCGGGTTAAATATTCTTTGTTTGGTTTCCCAGAATTTGTATTTATTCACAGCTCTAGATAAATGTTAGACGATCAGAAGATCATCTCTCTGAAAGAGGCTAAATCAATGGCAGTTTGGAGTTTAGGGAAAGGGTGAGAAATAGCATCCTCACCCAGTAGCAGATCCAGGATTTCTTGAGGGAGGGGGCTCAATCTTTACAAAAAAATTTGACAAGCAAAAAAAAAAAGTCCTCAGCATTTTTGGGCACCTTTTTCACTCAAAAAATCTCTGACAAGCAAAAAAAAAAAAAAAAAAAAAAAGGTCCTCAGCATTTTTGGGGCCCCTTTTTGGTCCCCAGGCCCCCCCCCCCCCCCCTGGATCCGCCACTGTCCTCACCATCTCCGTGATTGCAACTTGTTTGTCTAGTAATGTCTACATGTATACTGTCTCATACTACAAATAAAACAATCATGATTTTGTATTAGGTGTTTCAGGGTGGTCCATAAGGGTTTTTTTCAACAAGTAGCAGCAAATCAGCAATAGGTTTGAAGTTTGAAATTACAAGTTTGAAAATTAGTAACATCCAAATTTCATAAATAATAATTTTCAACCCAAATTATTCATGAGGTATTAGTCATAAAATTTGTTTGAAAAATGCTTCAAAATATGGCTGAGATTGCACCAAAGAGCCTCTGAGAACCACAAAGCTTCCAGGGCCCTCAAGCAGTCCTGAACAGGCCGCAAAGGGACTTTGCACTTTGCACACATCAGTTTATATACATGTACGCCTTACCAATTGCGATTTTACATCTTTAAATTTTGTTTGTGGACCACAATGGTGTTTTCACAATTTAACATTCTTATCTGTCATATTCATCTTTACATAGAATATTCATAGTGGATGCAATCAAAAAACCGTTACTTATACCAAGCTTAGAATTGAAGGACTCTGAGTAAGAGTCAAAATATACTTGACTAAATATTAGCAAGATTCTTATTTCCATATTCCCATAATTATTCAGTTTTGATAAAAATCTCAAAAAAGGATAAAGGAGATTGTCAAACTTTGGATATTTTTCATACCTTGTCTGAAGTTGTGCCACACCACTGTTTACTAAAACTGCAATAGAGGCAAGCATTGCCAGGATCAATCCTTTTATCCTCTCCATATTTCTTGTCCTCCTTCTCCTCCTGCTCCTTCTTCTCCTCTTCTCCTCCTCCTTGTTCTCTTCCTCTCTTTCCTCTCCTCCTGTCCTCCTAAGCGAAGATACCAGGGTGCCAAAGTATGGAACGGCTTGAACTTCCAACTCCTCCTCTTCAATATTTCTGAGGATTTGTTCAGCAAAACTGCTCTGTAGAACACTTCAAATGCTCTTTAAAATGTATCTGCAGTATCTGTATCTGCAAAAGAATCAAAGTCCAATCGTAAAAAATCCTGGTGTTAAGGAGACAAGTAGCCTGTAGTGTTAGTCAAACGTAGGAGAAAGTACATGTATGTATATGATGCTGAGTTCTACTGATGAAGCATGGGCACTGTCTTTTGCACTCCGGCAAGTTCTATTCTGACGTCAAAATGCAACAGGTTTCCTAAATATATCTCTACCCCAGCGGTCTTTCTCTAACCCATAGGTTCCAGTGAAACGAGCGACGCACATCCATGAACAGCATGGAACCCAGACCGGTATTGAGCTCCAGCCATGCAGATCGTTAGCCAAATAAGGCCTTCTCACACCCCCTTTCATCCTCAAGGACCAATGAAATCACAGCAGTCATTGTGCGTGATTCCCGGTATACTGTTTGACAGAGAAAGCAAGGAAAAACATGTGGGTTATGCTAGTATGCAGGCACAAACCCTTGTCAGGCATAAGGCATAAAAGAAAGTCTGAGCTGTAAGACTATGTAGACTTCACTGCACAGGCCCAGCAGTGTACAAAGTAGCAGCTCTTGCCTTACTCAGATATTGACAAATTTACCCTAGGTTCAAGGCTTTATGGAGTTTTGTTGAAGTACTTATCAAAACAAGAGTATGTGCCTGCAGACTAGGACAATGCTGTCATGGAAAATATCTGTGAAAGTCTGCTCCCTACTTATCATGCCAAGGGTTTTATAAAATTATTACAGGGTAGAAAATGGGACTCCTTTCTCCATCCTCCCTCCTTAGAATATTCCTCAATTTCTAGAGTATCACATTATTGTCAGTCAGACGTGCCATTGCGCCCACCTTGGTATAGGGGCCACTCGCCTACATTGTCCACATTCATTGTTTCCCTCAGGAGAAAAAAAAAAAATGCGTGAACTTGAAAAAATATCTAAAAGTTCTCAGGACTGACCAAATTTAATGTCATGTGCATTCTATCATGATCCTGTCTTTTTTCCAAGTTTCTTTTTTTTTTCAAGGGGGGGTCCAAGACCTGAAGAAATCATCACAAAGATGAAAAGCAGTCCACAGCATAACTCAAGAAGATCGAATTAATTTATATACAGGTGACTTTGGCATTCAATAAAGCTTGTAATGAAAATAATTTAGATCAATTCTCCCCATACCCATTTGAAGATTTCTTTCTACCCTCCCCCATCTCTCTCTCTCTCTCTCATTTCTCTGTCTATCGGTATTTAGAACAAATGTATGTTTGTAATCTACAGTAAAGCATCACTGAATTTTTAAAAAATATTCACCTTACATGTACTTGGACTCTACTCCTCACTAACATTTCTTATCAATGGCAGCCTGCTTCTTCCTTCTTTTTTTTTTATTTTGAGAGTTAAGAGTAAAATTTAGGGGTGTGTTAAGCAACTGCAATTGTAAGATTTCGCACACTTTGTTGTAATATCTCCTACTAGTATTCTCAGGGCTCCAAAAATACAAATTATCCTCCATGTACATGTATAGATTGATTCAAAGTGCCATTGGAACGTGCTTCAACTGATGGAGGTTGTTGTGTACAAATGTCTTTGTATAACCCGACCTTCTTGAAGACTATTCTGTTTCTAGAAGAGGAGCATCTTCACAATATCTGCTGGTTGTATAACGACAGAGTGTATTGTATGAAGGAGGTCATTTGAAATGATATGTCTTACAAGCACAGGACTTGTTTATGTACAATGACCTCCCCAACCATGAACTTGATTCCACCCAACACATATTACAATGCATGCCCATGAATTGTCAAGTCATTCTAATTATCAGTTTTTACATGGTACGTGTACATGTACTACTCATACATTTCACTTCACATTGCACATGTCATGGAGATGTTTGCCAAAATAAAAAATCATAATCTTAAATTAAAATGCAAGATGAGGTAGTTTTCAAAAATACACATGTAGTTGGTATCCTAAAAATCGTACCACTACCTCGTTTCTGCCAATATCAGGTGGGTCTCTTTCATATAGGCCCTACCTCTTTGAAGCCTACATGTAGTATTTAAAAGTTCTATGAAGTGTTGCAAATTAAAGCATCCTACATACATTGCAGTTAATGGGAATTAAGATTACTTGTAACTTTACAACTTTCATGTACCTGATTTATAATAAACATCAATAACAATTAGCAAATTTGTGTTCTAGGCCTATTTGGTCAAGCTTGACATTCATTTATTACATAGGATCTTTTAAAAAGACCAGTGAAAATATGTCCCTATAACAGTTCCACTTCCTTACAGTAGGCTATAATACTTGGTAAGCATTCCTGGTCTAATATTACAACAGTGCAAGATACATGCAAGTATAGAAGTTTCAATTAACATTTTAATAACCTTCCCTGAACTTGGAAACTTAGTGCAAAATTAAATGGGTGAATAAAGTCAGTATGTTTCCCCATAAACGGAAATACAAGTCACTCATGTCATTGCAACAACCGCCGGTCAATAAATCGTAATGATAATATTTTTACAAGACTCAGGTTCTGGAAAATATGATCACAATGTACCCAATCCCTTCTTGGTTTCTCTATTTTTTCCACTAAAACAGGTGTTACTTTGGAGATCTATGTCAAACAACTGAATAAAATTTAAGGATGTTTTTATAATATACCAGAAAAGGACCACATGTTTGTAGAAGTAGTTTCATGAGTATTTATATTTTTTAAAAGCCCATGTTTCCTTTAGAACTGTACAGTCATTATTTTTTTAAATAATACATAGGTATTCACTCACCCTACTTCAAATGAATTTTAATAAAAATGCAGGTAACATGTAAATGTCATTAATTTGAAGAAACATGACTGATGAATGCTCCAGTCAATGGGTGATTTCAAGTTCGGTGTTGGTGTTGGTGTTGGTGTTGAGAGCGTGAATTGGGATGCTGATTCTAGCCCCAACACCGAATTCGGGTTTATAAAAATAATACCAATCACATTATTGATAGCTCAACACCTAGTGAAGTCAATCCCAGCACCAGCTTCATTTCAGGTTCGGTGTTGTGGCTAGTGCTAGTTTTGTCCCAACACCAACACCAGCTTTCAACACCCAACTTGAATTTACCCAATGTGGGGAAGAGGGTAACTCAGATTATTTTCAGACGAGTGCACTGCTGAAGTCTTCATGTACATGACTACACGTATGTGTATCCAAGGATCTGCTCTCCCTCCAAATGAGTCAAGCACAGCAACATGGGTCCATTGTTTTGTAGATGGCAAGATTCTGGTGAGAGAGCAAGGTTCTTTGACGTGTATAATAAGGATCAAACTAAACATTTTACTGCATTTATCACTCTTGGCATTTCACTTACCATGACACTTTTCTTCCCAGGAAATGATTATTTCTCTATTTAAAGTAAAAAAAAAAAAAAAAAATCATTTTCCTTTGTTCTTCACAGTGCCTCAACTATTTTAAGTTCAACAATTACATGTATGCTGTTGTAAACATTTACACTTGAATGACACATGCCATTGAAAGCAAACAAACAACACCCATGTTATTTTACAAACCTACAGTGATCCCCAGAAGATTTTGATTGCCTAAACCAGCAGGAAAAAAGGTGGGTTTTTTTCGCATCATCAAAATAAATAATATACAGCACCCATGGTAACTGACATTACCAAAAAGATGAATTTGTAGATCATATGAGGAGTGATTTAATGTCACATTTTAAACTCAGTTTGAACCTTGATGGTCACGGAGCCCTGGGGAGCATTTCATCAAGCGTTTTGTCAGTGTTTTTTACCGACAACTGTTATAAGCTACTGAAATCCTTGCATCTGATTGGCTGAGAGCAAATTTGTCAGTAAAAATCACTGACAAAACGCTTGATGAAACGTTCCCCTGGTCGATCAATGAAATCTCTTGGTTTACAATATAGAGGCACCATCATGTTATGATGAGTCTGCTGCAGTATGAAATGATAATTCAAACTAAATTTCCATGTAGTACAGAGTACTGAGTACTACACAGTAGCAAATCTTGGTGATAAACTGATAACCTGCCTATTTCTACTAGCCCAGACATCTAGCCTTGTGTACATGTGTGTAAAGCATTTAACAAAGTTAAATCTCAACACCATGCTTAAATAGAACTTCGTCTAAACCTCTGTTGTTCTTCTTGCTGTCTTTTGTTGATACCTAACACGAAAAAGCTAACAAGCGCTAAGCATGACATGTTCATATTCACCTCACGTTCAAATAATTTCCTTGATGTTCTCTTAACTTTGACCCTACCTGCTCCTCTTGTCATAAACAGCATGACTGGCAGTGGCCCACAAAGCTAAAGGTTATAAGCTACATTATGCACCAACAAAGGCAGAAATGTGATGTGTACAACTCACATATCTTTATAATCAATTAATGATCAATCAAAATCAGGGTGATTATTGATCAGACATAAAGTTAACAAATTTGCATCATTTAATGTTTATATAAATCTATGACAAGTTAAGCCAGCTAAAAAAAAAATGTCAAAGGCATTAATAAATTTTTAAAAATGTATTTGACTTGACATTTTCAAGTCAAAGTTTTCTCAACAATGAAACTTCTTCTTTTGATTTGTTCAGTTTGGTGCTTCTTCGATTTGGAACCTATATGTATGAAACATAGCTTTCATTAACTTCAAATCATGGCAATGGAGCTCCACTTTGTTAGGTTGATGCACGTCTCAGGGGTGGGCTAGCCATAGCATGGACCTAGCGTCAGTCTCTAATTGACAATGGCTGTTCTAAAGGCGACGTCTGGCTCCACTGGCCACCTCCCAAGGAAGACAAATGATAATTCATACAAAAAAATTCCCAATACCAGATGGTTATTTCTGTCCAGCTATAATGTGGGCAGACATGTGTGATTATAACAAATGAAAAGTAAAATTCTAAAAAATATAGACTGATAGTTACTTTCATAGAGCAGCATCATGTTGGACTATATTCTTATGAACAGAAAAAGAACAAGAACAAGAACAAGATGAAGAAGAAAAAGAAGACGACGATGATGAAGACAAGGAAGAAGAAGAAGAAGAAGAAAAAGAACTAGAAGAAGAAGAGGAAGAGTAAGAGTAAGAAAGAAAAAGAAACAAAAAGAAAAGAAAAGAGAGGAGAAAAGAGAGGAGAAAAGGGATTTTACAGTATTTTACACCCTACTCAAGGATTGGTTCTTCTTAGTCTTTTTTGGCCAAAGGAGAAGAGTTAAACACAAATTTACTCTGGAACACATTACAGAATGATGTTTTCATTGAAAAAATAGAAAAGAACCTCTTTGGATTCTTTTTATCGAAGAAGAAGAAGACAAAAAAGAAGAAGAGGAAGAAGAAGACAAAGAAGAAGAGGAAGAGGAAGAAGAGAAATAAAAAGAAAAGAAACAAAAAGATAAAAGCAAAGAGAAGAGAAAAAAAAAAAAGAAGAGAAAAAAGAAGAGAAAAAAGAAAAATAGAAGAGAAAAGAAAAAAAAAAGAAAAAAAAGAGAAAAAAGAAGAGAAAATAAGAAAAAAGAGAAGAAAATAGAATAAAATAAGAAAAAACAAAGAAACAGAATACAGATCTAGTGTAAAAGAAAGTAAAATGAAATGGTTTGCCACAATTTTATGCAAAATCTAATTAATCAAAATCAAGGTGATGGTCAAGCAAAATAAGGGCAATTGCATTCATTTACTAAGTACTATGAAAACACCATAAAGAGTTAGACATAGATGTAGACACGTCACACATGTATTACGTAAATGTAATCCCTCTGTGTCTGCACCAACATTTTCCACAATCATTATCATCATCATAGACTTAGTTTCATAATCATAGTTTATACCTTTCTTAATGTAACTTCAGAACATAACAAATGCAAGAACTTAAGAAGAGCCTACATTCACCACATCAGATTTACTGTACTAAATGACTTTTTAACCTTTAGAAACAAGTGCACAGCGTACATAAGTTCCTCGGGCCCGGCTCTCCTGGCTGCCTTCCTCCCTCCCCTGTACAGCCACTGCACTAGTCGCAATCACACCTTGGCCCAGCTAATAATCGTCGGACAGGTGCCTGTTCTTGCCCCTATAGCTGTGGGAAGACCCAACACTCACAATGCACAGGGCCCGGGTCCTACATGTACGCAAAAGTAAGTTGACTGTGCAGAGCTCACACAACACCACGTTAATTAATCTTCATAAAGACAGCAAAAACAAATATATGAAATTACAAATTTTGCTCAGAAACCTTATGCTTTACATGAAAAATTTCTTGAAATACAAACTTTACGATATCAAGAAAATTTTAATTTCTTACCATCTCAAAACCGGCCAATCCTTCCAGCTGAAATCCAGTCGTATATCTCATCGACTTGGATTATTGCGCATGCGCGCGCGCGTGGATAGTGGGCAAATTAAAGTGCAGTGAACTGTGAAGTTTCTCGTCGTCCATGGGAAAGAGGTGAAATTAGCCCGCTTATATTCTTTTAATAATTCATTGCTTGTTAATGGCATTCATGCCATGCCTTGGATTCAAAAGATTAAAGGACTTCTTGATAGTTTGGGTTTCACTGATATTTGGGACAATCACGCACAGGACATATAACAGCAATTGTGGCTCAGAGGCAGTGGCTTACCCAGGATTTTTAAGGGCCGGCAAATTTTGTCAACTGTCAAATTCTGCTTGGAGGGAGGCCCGAATTTTTTTCTTCTCATACTAGCTCGGGGGGGGGGGGGGGGAGGTAGCGACAATTTTTTTTTTCGCCAGCCCTCAAAAAGTCGCTTAGTGGGGGGGGGGGTTGGGGGTTAGATGTTTTCCTCCATAATTCTCTGACAAGAAAAAAAAAAAAGGTCTAAAAAGAGGGAATTTTTTTCTGTCAAAAGTTGTCAGGGGGCACTCTCCCCCCCCCCCCCCCACTTGGGTACGCTAGTGCTCAGATGTTGTTGGATGTTAAAGGGATTGATTAACTTTGCCCAGGATTGTAAAAAAAATCACTGTTCCAGCTAATGCTGTAATCATAATTGCAAACCTTTAGGTCAGACAGGAATCGTCTGAGTTTTATAAGCTTATCGGTCGTTTATCAGGATATTTACGATTGAACACTGATGTCGGGATACTAGTACCACCGAACACTAAAGAATTACTCTTACGGTTCTATCACAGAATACCGAACAATGCACGAATCCCTATTTCTTCACGGGCTGGAAACCCGCTCTGAAATCGCCAAGCGCTGGTGCTTGGTTTTTGTGACTGCAGCGAAGAAGCCGAGCGACTTGCGCTACAGCGATCGATCGTTTTTTCTCTTTTTTGAGGATAGTAAACGGGTTCCATTTTCTCTCATACTTTCACATATCCTTAATTATATATGTGGTTAGTGGATTGCTCACAATTCACTGGTATTTGAATTTTTCACAAAGTTAATCAATCCCTTTAAGGAGCAAGATTGGCGTGATGTGTATCCAAACTCACAGTGTATAGATATTTAAATATAAACTTGAATTTGAAAATTATTTGATTTCAATTAAATCCTACTGATGGGAGATTTTTTTTTTTTTTTTTTTTTTTTTTGTCGCTTTAGGTGCTTGAATGATAAATTACCTGTACTTACTGGACGGTACTCAAGCGTGCCCAAAGGTGAAAGAATCTGTGAAAATTGTTCATTAGGCCAGATTGGTGACGAATTCCATTACTTGTTTAAGCGTCCGCTCTTTGAAAGTTCTCGCAAACAAAGCACTTAAGAAACATTTTTGGAGACACCCAAATGAATTGAAAATTGGTTCACTTTTTAAAAACGCTACTAAAGAGACTGGTGAAATTGGCGAAATTTTGTAAGGAATCTTTTTTTTTTTTCAATGTTTTTTTTTTTTTTTTTTTTTGATGACATTGTTCTTGCTCTAATTTTGATAAGATATTTTGCAAACTTTACTCTTTAGAATATCAGGAATAATATAAAATCAAGCTTTAGAGCAATGCTAAAGAAATTCTTGTTCATTTTCAGGTCAAATTAAATCTTAGGTGCGTAGACATAGGGCTCCCTATATCATACACGTATGCTATATGCCACTGACTTAGAACGCTCACATTTTCGATAAATCACGTTTTAGTAGTCAGTCCTTGTTAGGTTCTATCTGTCACTGAACATTTTCATTTCTATACCCTGATTCACTCACTTATCACGAAATTGTTTCCAAATTTACGTTCTATCCCAAACAAAACCAACAAAAAAGGAACATGGTATTTAAAGAGGCAAAGGATTGTAAAGTTACAGCTTCAAAAACTATTACACTGTAAAAAAAAAAATAACTGTAAAAAATAACTGTAAAACTACAGGTTTTCTGGCCCTTGAAATTACAATTTATTGCCGTTATTTCAAACAGTCTTTTTCCTGTAAAACAACAGCAAGTTTGTTGGTTTACCGGAAATCAGTATATATTTACAATCGCCCGACATAAAGCACTGTTTAAAAAAACATTTTCTCATATTTAAAAAAAAGTTACCCTGTTAAATTACCAAATATTGGGGGAAAAGCTTATAGGAATATTTATTAATTTTTAGTAGCGTAGGGTTTGGGGTTGCCCGATTTACTAACTGCATGTCACCAAAGGCATGAAAAACTATAAGGGGTATATAAGAGATTGCACTAGATTGAACTAGCTGGACATAGGATAGGTCTAGGATAGGATAGATTAACCCTACAAGGGCCGGGGGCGGGGTGGAATCCATCCCCGGCCTTTTATGGTTAATCTGGAATCTGGGTGGAATCCACCCCCCCCCCCCCCTAGACGTTTCTCGCGATTTGTCCGCAACACGCAAAGCAGTCGCCGCGGCGTTTCATGACTATTTATTTTCTTCTGAATCTCACGCATCTTTTGAGACCAAATTCGCGATGTCCGGGCATGCGGTTCCGAAGTTACTCAACATTTCGTACTTGCACGTCAGACCAAAAATTGCTCATAAACGTGATTTCATGTATAATTTCAATACAAAATGTGTTTTCAGCCAAAATTTAGAAATCTATGAATATTTTTACATTTACGGATTAAAATTAATTCATTTTATGCTGTTTATGATCGCAAAAGTGTCCCCTACAAATTTCATCCAAAAAGCAAGAAAAAACAAAAGGTAAAAAAAACATAAGAAAAAACAAATACATAAGAAATCAATTTTGATACCAAATTTTTTCAAGTATATTTGCTAAGAATACTGGAAAGAGTGTCTATAGACCAAAAAAAAATTGCATTTTTTAAAGCTTTATTTAATGATTTAGAGCAAAATTTTGATTTCATGCATAAATTAGCATAATTAATTAATGTGAAATTATTTCGGAGCATTTAACTATACAGTTTTGAAAATTACGTTGCGGACGACGTGCGTGCCGATTTTCGACGCGATCGCGCGGTCGACGGTCGAGATCTCAGGGGGGTGGCATAGCCAAAATCTCCCGGCCCTTTTAGGGTTAAGATAGAGAATAGGATAAATTAAAGCAGGATAAGTTACACTGTAAAAAAAAAATAGCTGTAAAACTATACAGACTTTCTGGCCCTTGGGACTACAAGTTATTTCCGTTATTTCAATTTTACATTCTCTTTCCTGTAAAACATCAGCAAGTTTTTTGGTTTACCGGAAATCAGCATATATTTACAATTGCCCAACATAAAACACTGTTAAAAAAAACATTTTCTCATATTTTAACAAGTTTCCCTGTTAAATTACAAATCGTTTCCATGGTTCCGTTTTAATTTTCCTGTTAGAAATTAAAGTTTCTACTATTTAACAAAAAACAAAAAACAAAACGGAAATCTGTTATTTTACATGTACTGTGGAAAAACGGGCATTCCCGGCTTCCTGACTGCCAGGAAAGTTCCCGTGAAAAGACTTTTTTTACAGTGTAGGATAAAAGTGACTGTCACTTTAGACTTTCTGAGACATAGAACACCAGAAGAAAAAAAATTCAAACTTTCCATGACTTTTCACCAGTAGCTACACTTGTGTCCGTTTGGTTACCTGACTGGACAACCGGGGGGACTTTCCCTTCACGGTGTAGCTAGGATTTAATATTAGGGGGCGCAGAGCTATACATACAGAGAGTCGAGACCGTAGGTCGAGACGCAGAAAGTCGCTTCTGATTGGTCAATCAGCATGGAGTTTCAAATATTAGTTCCGAATAGTTCCCTCCCAGAATGTACGTGAGAGGGAACTATTGCGAGCTCCATGAGCCGCCATACGCGTAGGCTTTATTAGGCCAGAATATTAGGCGCGACCGCCCCCTCCCCCGGCTACGCGCCTGTTTCCCTTTAATTTGAATATTTGCTGTGGCCTGGATCGTCGATCCTCCACTGAATACGGAGAAATGTTTTCCTTTTAAATTCCCGGATGGGGGGGGGGGGGTATGTCCCATCGAGGCCTGTACGGCATTCGCGTCCATGACTTTCTGAAAAGCACCCTACACTGTAAAAAAAGATTCGTTGAAATTACTCCAAAAATTTATGTCAACAGATTGCCTTGATTATTTTAAGTATTTCTCACAGGAAATTTTAAGTAGAATTTACTTATTTTTGCTAGATAAATTTTTACTCAGTTAAATTGAGTTACATTAACGTAAATAATTTAAGTATTGTAATCATGATAGATAACAATTCCAAAAAAAATGACATGTTTAAACGTGTACCCATCTAACATTCACTGACATTTTTTCAATTTACATGATTTAGGATTTAACCAATTTGCTATCATCATCACCAACAAACACTATTACTTACGCTTTGAGTTGACAACTATTGAAAGGGCTGCGAATTCTATATATGCTCGATCGTATCATCTTTAAAAGAAAATTGGTTGACAATTTTCCTGAAATATCAAGTTTTGGTTTTGCATTGAGTGACAATTAAAAATTGTCTTATCTTCTTATATTTGCTTAAATGAATTAGGAAATATTTTAAACTTCTTAAATTTTCATTCAACCACAAAAAAGAATTGTTTTATTTAAAAAAGAGATGAATTTGGTCTCAATGAATATTCATGAATTATGTTAATACTTATATTACGCACTGTCTTCACTTAAAAAAGATAAATACAATCAACATAAATTGTTTGAGTAATATGTATAACTTCTTGTTTTGAGTTAACATTACTAAATTGATACAAGTTGAAATTACTTAAATTTTCTTACATATTTATTTTACTTTAGAATTTTACGTATATTCTACTAAATTGAAAGTTTGAGTTAGTAAGACTTAAATCGAGTGCGTAAGCGAGTGCGTAAGGTTGTTGAAAGATGCTGCACTATATATCTCAAGTCCATTAACACATATTTTTAATCTTTCTATAGAAAAAGGTAAATTTCCAGATGCTTTGAAAGTAGCAAAGGTGACACCTATTTACAAGAAGGGACAAAAAGATTTGCCAGGCAATTACAGACCTATTTCCGTCCTTCCAGTACTGGGCAAAATCTTTGAAAAAATAATAAATAAACGTGTAATTGATTTTTTGGAAGCGAATAATGCTTTGTTTAAACATCAGTATGGTTTTCGCAAAAAAAAACATAGTACTAAATTTTCTCTGATTAATCTCGCAAATACACTATTGCAATACTTAGATGAAGGCAGAGTAACATTTGGTATCTTTATTGACTTTCAAAAGGCCTTTGATACTATTAACCATAGAATTCTCCTTAAAAAAATGTCACATTACGGAATCCGTGGAATAACTCTGAAATGGTTTGAAGACTATTTGTACAAACGATCCCAGTTTATACAATACAAGGATGAGATGTCTTTAAATTTGAATATAACATGTGGTGTCCCTCAAGGCTCTGTTCTTGGTCCAACATTATTTCTAATTTATATAAATGATTTACCTAACTCCACAAACTTTTTCAATTTCAGATTATTTGCTGATGATTCGAACCTGTTTCATACCTTTGACACTAAACAAAAAGAAATTGACTTAGAACTGATAAGTGAAAATTTAGAGAAGGTCCAGGAGTGGTGTAATGCAAATAAAGTCACAATTAACTTACAAAAAACAAATTACATGGTTATAAAATCAAAAGGTCGTGCAATACATCAGAAAGGATCTGTGAGAATATCAGGGTCAGACATTAGTGAGGTATCTGTTGCACCATTTGTAGGCATTCAAATTGATTGTCATCTTTCTTGGAAAGAACATATTCAGAAAATAAACAAGTGCATGCGCAAAAAAGTTTAGGCATTCTGTTTAAGTTAAGACATTTTGTTCCAAAGAATATACTTGTGTTATTATACAAGACTTTTATACAGCCTCACATCTCTTATGGAATAGAGGTGTGGGGGAGTACTTACAAAAGCAATCTAAATTGTATATATATTTGTCAAAAAATGGCAATGAGGGCAATCACTTTCAGTCCGATTAGAACAGACTCAAAACCTCTTTTCCAAAGCCTAGGAATACTAGATATTTTTCAACTCCATGAACTTTTCGTATCAACATTTATGTATGACCTGGTGAAAGGTATATTACCACACTCATTAGGAAATTATTGTCAGATCATACAGCACAGATATGCAACAAGAGGGAAGGAAAATGGGTTACTCTGTGTACCAAAATGTAAGACAAGGCAAGGGCAGTTTAGCATTTCGTTTCTTGGAACAAAGCTGTGGAATAGTCTTCCACATGAAATCAGATTTACATCTTCAAGGTCAGCTTTTCGTAGACAACTTTCAAGCAACCTCCAGTGTAATTGATGTGAGCTTAAAACTCAATTATATGTACTCCATTCATCACATGCATTTACTGGATGATTTTTATAGCTTAGGATTAAGCTTTAATGTTTCTTTATTTGCATCTCTTTTTAATGTTTGTTTATTTGCATCTCTTTTTATTCTTCTATTTATCTATTCATGTTCTGTACTCTGTAATACTAAATTAGCTACACATGTTTTCAATTTTTCACTCTACTGTATACTTCATACAAGTGATAGTGAATCTTAGTTGCATAAAAATTGATTCTTTTTTAATCAAATTTTATTTTTTGTAATTATAATTTGAAAAAGAAAATTCACTGCTTTTGATATTTTTTTTTCTCTCTCTGCAAGAAATGTAAACTATAAAAGCACAGTATTGTCTTTTAATATTTGTGAATACAAAATGAAATTGAAATGTTGATATAAAGAAAATAACAAAGCAAGCATCTTGCCAAAAGGATGAAACTAGGCTCGACTAGCACTTGTGCTAACTTCTAGTTCCAATTAGCAACTTTATCTTAGTATAAATAGTGCAACTGTATGACATTCAGTTAAGTGTAATCACGTACTCGATTATTCATTGATCTACAAACATGACTACATATTATTGTATATACATTTATATTTATCTCATGTAGATAAGTACTTTTTTATGTATTGTATATGTATTCATTTAACAGTATTACTCTTTATATTAATGATTATACTGTCATTTATGTGATATGTTGTTAATAAACTCAAACTCAAACTCAAACTCAAACTCAAACTCAAACTCAAACTCAAGTGGCAAAACTTAATATGTTTTGAAGTAAATTCTACATGAGAAAAATAAGTAAAAATTACCAATGGGCATATTATTTTTTACAGTGTAAACGAGGATTAATTAAGTCGAGAGGTTTTTGATATCCTATATATTCAGGGAAACCCGTGAAAATTTTCAGATTTTTAGATCCTTAGCAGGGATTTTTTTAATAATAGCTGTTTCTTTTATAGCGCCTTACCAGTTACAATGTAACCGACCAAAGCGCTTACAGCATTATTACCCCGGTCACTGGATTCAATTGCGATTCTGCACATTACAGTGCACATTCTCCACTCCCCCCCCCCCTTTTTTTTTAAAGATCTTGCATGGTATTACTCGAGGATTGGTTCCTTTTTTCCTTTCAGTTTGGCCAAAGAGGAAGAGTACTCTACAACACATTACAGAATGATGTTTTCATTGAAAAAAGTAGAAAAGAACCTCTTTGGATTCTTTTTATCGTGTATTTTCAGATTCGCTGCTCCTGACCGGCTCCCGAAATACTGTCAAATTTCTTACCCTTTTCGAGGATCTTTTCTCATCACTATTAGTGAATTTGATACCCTTTTTCAGAATTTTCTTGTTTTTGATACCCTATACGAGACCCCCGTGTTACCTGTCTGGTGGTGAAAAAAATCTCTTTAGACTCGTTTTTATGGACGCGGATGCGTACAGGCCTCAATGAGACATCCCCCCCCCCCCCCCCCGGGTTTAAATTACAGGTTTTGTCTTAAATCAATTCTTTATTCTATATATTCATACTATTTGATTGTCATAATTTAATTTTTCCAATATTGGAGGCGTACATGAGGGCGTATAGAACTTGGCAGAATCATGAGATATGCCCAGGACATGATCAAACTCACCATAAAAACTTATACCCTTGCACATTACATGTGAACGCAGACGGCGCTACACCATTAAACAAGGAGTCTCAATATATAAACAAAACAACCTGCCTGATTTTTTTTTTCTTCTTCTTCTTCTTCTTCTTTTAATCCATATATTTCATAAACTTAACTCTAACTCTTTTGGGGTAGGGATGGATGGTTATCCAGGTTCATTTTATAGTAAAAGTGTTACTCATTTGCGTGGAGTTGCATTGAAAACAAAACAAAATCAAAATAATTTCCATAATGCGTCGATGATATTCGTTAACAAATCTGAACCTTTCTTGCCCGACTTTCATACCCTTGCTTCATATTTCAATATGCATGAGCAAAAGCTAACATTGGCCTTCTCTAATCAACATTAAACCACGCAGCAACGTGACAGCGCAGTATACCACCGGATGTCATTATATAAGATTATCCTTGGCGGCATTGATACACATCATTGTACCAACTTTCGTAAATTAAAATTAATCCTTAGACTGAAATAAAAGTGGTTGACCGCTGTGAAACATAATCTTTCTAATGACACGACCCATGGTGCAATCTGCATAGGCCACTTTCTTTCTCCAAGTTTTGCATGTAATAGTTATTAAATATTCCTAGAATTATTTTAGAATTGTTATTTAATTATCTGAGTTAAGAGCAATCATTCACTCCATTAGCAAAATAAAAGTAAATCGTGAAAAACAAGATAAATTAACAACAACAACAACAAAAATACTTTTTGGAGTATTATATTCGACAGGTTGAACATTGATATATTTCTTATATAATTCCCAAGTTTTCATAATTTGAAATAGGCCTAGTTTTATATTTTCATAGCAATTCCATGATTGCATGCATGCATCCTGATTAAATTAGTTGATAATTATTTCATCGATTTGATTCAGCTCTCGTTTTCATTCTGTATCCTTAGGAAATTATATCAAATATCCAAAGGCACATACATAACATAATGAATAAAAAGAATAATTAATCTTTAAAACTAAATACTCTTTTGATAAACAAAAAAGAGTCATTGGTATAAAGATATGTTCTTTAGACATTATGTGTAGATCTTTCTAGCCGAACAATTTCCAATGAAAAAAAAAATAGAACTAGCGACACATTTAACATGAGTAATGGATTCGAGAACGAAATATTCATTATGAAAATAGTGAAGCCTGACGAACAAATCTGTGTAAGATATTTCACAGATTTGTTTTTCAGACATAATACGCATAGATCTTTCCAGCCAAACTACATGTATTTCCAAAGAAAATATAGAACTGGTGACACTCTCAGAATGAATAATTAAGTTGAGAAACAAAATTCTCATGATAAAAATAGTGATTATTACAAATATTTCTTCTTCAGACTTATAAATGCATTGATCGTTTCTGCCAAATTATTACCAAGGAAAAAGATAGAACTGGATCAACTGGTGACACTCTCAGAATGAATAATGAAGTTGAGAAGCAAAATACTCATTAAAATAGTGATTATTACAAAGATTTGTTCTTCAGACATAATTATGCAAAGATCTTTCTATATAGCCAAACTCTCTCCAAGGTGAAGACAGAACGGATGGTGACACTCTGTACTCTCAATCAAATCGGAAACATCAGACAAGAGAGGAAGAGAGACATTAATGAGACGGACTTTTATGTTCATTGGAGAAAAAAAAAAAAAACTCATACGCATCATCACTGCACGCGACTTCAAAAAGTACAGTGACCCTCGGTTGTGTTTTTTTTGTTTTTTGTTTTTTCATCGAACTCTTTACCCTCTGACCTCGTTGGCTCGCTGCAAATCGATCACGCCATATATTTTAAATATCGGTATTATTTTCAGAGCATGAATTTTATCCGTCATGTTCCTCCTTCTCTGTTTCTCGATTTCTTTGATAATTATTTTGAATTTGATGGTTCTAATTTAGAATTGATCTAAATGTCGAATGAAGGGTCTTATGTCTATAAATTAATTGGAAAACCTGAGATACAATAATCAATCAAAAATTTAGCAATGTCTTATAAGACAATTTGTAGAAAGGAATAAATTGATGGACATATATTTTGTAAACATCTCATCTCCCCCCCCCCCCCCGTTCAATATTAATACTGGTTGCTTAATACTTACAAGAGTAATACTTCCAAGCATAATTTATGATGCTTTCTTAGCAGTCAGGTAAAATAAAACATCAAACCATCAACATATTTGAAGGTAGTAATTAACAATTTTGTCAAAATTATTGATTTTTTTGAGCTACGATGGTCGAAATATTCAATCTCTTCTCTCATTTTGAGGCATGACGTTTCCTTCTATTATTTCACATACTCCAAATCGTTCGCTTACATTATTTTGAACTCTAATTAAAAATACTTTATATAGTTATAATATTATGTTTGTTTGATGATTCTACTACTTCTGCTGCTGCTGCTGCTGCAGCTACTACCACTTCTACTACTACTACTACTACTACTACTACTACTACTACTACTACTACTACTACTACTACTACTACTACTACTACTACTATACTGCTACTAATATTACTAAGCTAGTATTTCTCTTTTGTATACATTTAAAAAATTCAATACCATTAAACCCTGATTCCATATATGGAACTGAAGTGCCCTCTACTTGCAAATTAGCGAAAAATCTAGGGTTCAAAACATCATAACGGAACCGGCATGTTTTCTTTACTTCTTGTTCAGAGAATGAAAGAGAGTGGAAAATTTCTGTTGAATTGAGTCACGCTATAAACACATTCAGAGAAAGTTCGTTCTGATTGAGGTGCCTATTTTTGGCGAGGTGCCCACCATCATTAATATTAAATGATACCTGACGACATGCAACCCGGCGACTATAGAGACATGCTGAATCAAAACAGAGCCACCTCATACTACAACTCACCACGTCATCCTTATAAATCCAGTGGCATGATGCGAACACTTAACTCATTAATTAGTCATCTCTTCCTTATAAGGTGTTGTAAAGTTCTTATAAGGCATTGTTAATTCCTTGTAAGGAGAGGGGCTCATGATTCGGAAGCGCACACCCCCAACATACCCACCAAACCTGGCCTTGGATGACAGACGAGATGTCTGACTGCAAACCACCGTTCTGATCAGTGTCGGAGAGGCAAAGGGGGTAGACATTATGGAGGAGTCCTCTTAAAGGGAAGCTTGAGTTCTGGGAAAGGTTTAACAAATATTTTGTGAGCTTTCTCATTCTTATTATGTTAGTTTAAAAGATTATCATAGTAGATATTTCCCTGAAAAGGATTGCTCATTAAATGCCCTCACATTCAAATTATGATAAGAAACAGCTGGAATATTCGGGCCGAACATTTGCGTGTAGTCCCATATATATATATTTCTGTGTGCAGCGCATGTGAATCTCAGCAGGACTGAGTCAATTTCTTATCATTTTGGTGACTCCAAAACCTTACAGCATACACCAAGTCTTATGTGCTATATAATCAACATTTCCCAATTACTTTGAGACAGTTCTTTAACATAACAATTCATTCTCATGACCAGTGGCAGCACCAAGGGGGGGGGGCATGGGGGGCATTTGCCCCCCCCCCCCAGTCAGAAGCTTTGCCCCCCCCCCAGTTGCCCCCCCCCCCAATAATTTTCGGAGTGAAAAAAAATAAAAGGGTGGAAAATGAAAAAGAAAAGAAAAGGAAAGAAAAAAAGTGAAAAAGGAATGGAGAAAAGAAGGAAAAAGAAAGAAAATGGAAACTTGGAAAGCAGTGGCGGCAGCAAGGTGGGGGGGGGGGGGCATGGGGCAAATTTGTTCGCTCAGCTCGTGTAAATATCCTCATATTTGGGTAGTTTTATAGTCGAATAATTTCTGTACATTTCCACTATAATAGTGTCAAAATTTTTGCTCGCTCGCTTCGCTCGCAATACAGGCCTATAACTCCCACCACATAATCAGGCCGCGAGATGATCAAATGTCCTCACATTGGGGTAGTTTTATAGCCAAATAATCATTTCTGTACATTTTCACCACAAAAAGTTTCAAAATTTTTGCCCGTTCGCAATGTATAACTACCACCTTATTATCGGGCAGCAAGATGCTCAAATGTCCTCATATCTGGGTAGTTTCATAGCCGAATATAATTTCTGTACATTTTCACGACAAAAAGTGTTCGCAATAAATAACTACCACCTCATAATCGGGCAGCAAGATGCTCAAATGTCCTCATGCATATTGGGGTAGTTTTATAGCCGAATATGTAATTTCTGTACATTTTTACTACGAAAAATGTCAAAATTTTTGCTCGCTCGCTTCGCTCGCTCGCAGTATATAACTAACACCTCTTTATTATCGGCCAGTTCAGCTAGATGCTCAAAATGTCCTCATATCTGGGTAGGTTTATAGCCGAATATTCTGTACATTTTCACTACAAAAAGTGTCAAAATTTTTTTTGTCCGCCCTTGCCCCCAACATTTTCTTTTGCCCCCCATTTGCCCCCCCCCCACTTTAAAAATCCTGGTGCCGCCACTGCTCATGACCAGAACTCAACTTTATCTTTAAAGAGAGAATTGAAATCTGTTATGGTCTATTCATTTACTGCACCCCAGAATATAATGACACTTCGATGTAAACATTTTTTGTTTTATAGTTGTTGTGTTGTCTTTGTTTTATAATTATGTTCGTTGATTTTATTCAATAAAAAGTTATAAAAAACAACAACAACAACAAACAACATTATGGAGGAGTAGGTGAAACTAGAAAGAGGGAGGCATACATACAATCAGAATTTAAAAAAATAAAATAAAACTGAAAGACTGTTAAAGGGGATGTCCACGCTAGTATTAAGTTGATTTTAATAAAAGCAAAAAAAAAATGAAGGAAACAGATTGGTGAAAGTTTTAGCAAAATCTGATAAGAAATTAGAAAGTTATGAATTTTTGAAGTTGTAGTCAATCAAACACAAATTGGCAACTTGACGTATCTTGCGAGCTCCTCTCGATCCCATTTTGATATGTATACAGAAAATGTCATAAATCTTAATTTTCTTAGTTGTAAATGAATGAAAACATTTTGTTTCATACAGGTTTTGCGTAAAAACATATGTGCAATGATTATATTTTTTCTTTAGAAAAAGTGGAATTTATGAGATTTTCTGTACTGAGCAAATGGGAGAGGGCCTCGCAAGATACGCCACGGAGTTGCAAATTAGTGTTTGATTGATTACAACTTCAAAAATTCATAATTTTCTTATTTCCTGGTTTGGCTCAAACTTTCATTGATCTGTTATTATGTTTCTTTGACTTTTATTCTTCTTTTAAAACCAACTTGATATCAGGGTGGACTTCCCCTTCTATACCGCAGTCACAACGCCAAACCGACGCCAAACCGACCCCACACCGACTCCAAACCGACCGACTCTTGGCCATTGATGGCAATGTAATTATTTGTTCGGTCTGTTGTCGGTCTTGCGTCGGTCTTGTTGGTGTCAAAGATTGTAATTCCGAACAGATTGTATTACCGAACGTGTACAGTTAAGCGCCTAAAATGGGTTTTCATACGCGTGGGATTACGCGTATGAAAACCACACTATTGAAACAAAGGTTGTGTCTTTTTCCCATAGGTTTCACACGTTCGGAAATACAGTACCTTTTTCAAGGGACCGAAACGCCGCGTCGTTGGAAAAGGGTTCACTCGGAAGGGAATATCGTATTAAATCTACGTTGTCTTTTTAAAATTCCATCAACTTCTTTTTCTGTAGGACTTGGAGCATTCATTATGTAAGTTTGATAGATATTCGTTTGATATTTAATTTGCTATCGTTGATTTTCTGAAAAGTGTTCGGACACTGGATCCACCACCATATACGTACAGAGAGTGACAGCCGGAGAATACGAGAGGAAAGGATGAAAAATAGACTGGCGTAATAAAAGTGAGTCCGGCCTTTGAGACTGAGAGGGCACTGGCATCATTTGGGGGCACCGGTCTTACTCGGAAAATTCAATGAGAATTTACTGGCCCACTGATTTTTAGGGGGAGGGTCCTTTTCGCTTTTTCATTTCCCTTTCTTTCTTTCTTTTTTTTTCTTCTATTTTTCCTTCTTTTTTCTTTTTCTTTTTTCGCCATGCCTGGGTGGGGGGGGGGGGGAGAGAAACGTGCCCCTGTGCACCCTGTAGCTTCGCCACTGAAAATAGATATTGTGTTGTGTTATCACACCCATTCAGAAAGACAGGAAAGGGGAAAAGAGGGAGAAAAATGTACAAGAGAGAAGCAGGAGAGGGGGGGGGGGGGTGAGAGAGAGAAGGAAAGGAGAAGGAGCGGGGAGATGATTTAGAGAGATATAAAACGTACATGTATAGGAGAGATATAGAGAAAGAGACAGAGACCGATAAATACAGATGGAAAGAAAAAGAGGAAGAAAGAGAGAGAGAGAGGGGAGGAGAGAGAGAGGGGAGGAGAGAGAGAGGGGGACTTGGAGAAATTTAAGGAGAGATATGAGAGAGACATATCGGATAACATGAAAGGATAACATTGCATGCAGGAAAAGTCATCCAAAGGTCAAAGCAAACTTTTCAGGTGTTATTGTTCATCACTTGACAGAAAAGGAGTTTAATAAAACAGATGGTCTAGACTCCGTGGATACATGGATTGATAAAAAATAACACTTATTATGTTCTCTCACTGTAGATATTTGAATATCGTTCAGAATCATTCAGGTTCCTCGATAGTATATAGGCGTACAGGCACAATATTTGGCCAAGAGCCGACGCCTCTTGCCCGATTAGCAACTTTCTCGTTTCTAAATTTTGCGAGCGGGTGAAGCGAGCTCGAAAATGTCAACACTTTTTGTAGTGACATCAAAGAGGTACTAGTCAAGCTTGCCTATAGTACCTCCTTGGTGACATCTACCGTTCGTCCATTGTGTATCAGCCATCCTCAACTTTTTAAAGGAGAATGAAACCCTGGGGGAAATCCATTTTAATGAAAAGAGAGGATAGAGAGAAGCAATTTTTAAAAAGTTCCATCAAAATCGGTTACGAAATGAGAAAGTTATGAAAGTTTGAAAAGTCTCAATTTACTTTCTATGGCGATCCTCAAATTGGCAATGTTGCTTCAAAGTGACAGGTTTAGTAGTACAACTCTCCATATGTTTTGTACACAAAATTTCCTATTTTCCCCATTATCTCTCAAGGTGCAGCTTGTCTCCTTCTTAGTTCAAGATATATCATGAGAAAGTGTATTTGACTCAACATTTTGTTGAGTTCACAAAAAGACAAGCAGCATCTTTAGAGATAATGGAGAAAATATGAAATTTTGTGTACAAAACATATTGAGAGTTGTACTACTAAACCTGCCACTTTTGAAGCAACATTTCCAATTTGAGGATCGCCATATAGAAAGTAAATTGAGACTTTTCAAACTTTCATAACTTTTTCATTTCGTAACCGATTTAGATGGAACTTTTTTTCTAATTGCTTCTCTCTATCCTCTCTTTTCATTAAAATTTATATTTCACCAGGGTTTCATTCTCCTTGAATTTAATTTAGTCAATAAAATTATACTCTAGACCTGCTAGGTGAGATACTGATATGAATTACAAGGAGACCGCTTCATTGTCTTCACGGTGACATTTGCCCGACAACTGTTAGTTTTAATACTCTCAAAGGGGTAAGAGGGGCTGCACCTATACCCAACCATCCTGCTAAACATCTGTGCTCAGTATAGGCCTATAATGTCACTTGCCCATGCAGGAATGAAAACGAAACTCCGTGAAAAAAAATGCCAATTTTTATAGCCCCATTTCACGTTAGTGTGACCGTTTTATTTAATCCGTCGTAAAGCTTTGTTTGGGGTAAATGCACTTTTTGAGAGTTCCCAGAAAAATGCAATAATAATGAATTCACTTGGCAAGCATGTCCGCTGTCCCGACAGTAATGTGCCAAAGTAAATCAATTCGCGCCAAGATTCACGCTGTCTGTATACAGCCGAATAAGACATGCGACAGGTTGATTTCAGAGGACACACCCTTTTCTGGTAAAGGCCTGCTCAGTGTGATTATTTGAATTCATCTGTTTGGAGCCAGAAGGGCATTAGCTCTGTTTGCCCTGTGTTAAAGTGTATGATTTAATGCCTTTTCGACTCCAAAAAGACTGACGATGATGGTTGTTCGATATGTGATAAATGGTTCCATGAAATTTGCTCCTGCGACAATTGCTCCGGTCTAACTTTGCCATGTTAATCCTAAACCTAAACCCAACACTAACCCTAATCTTCACGTTGTCCTGAACAAAAAAACAAATCATGACCTTGAACTTAACCTTTGAACTTTCGAGATATGGACGGCAGAGCAAATGTCGCAGGAGCAAATGTCGTGTCACCGTGATGAATGATAAACCGATCGCGGGGATGTCATCCGATAAACATATATAGGAGAAAATAAATGCGGTGCAGAAGCACGAATTAAAAATGGAGATGTAAGTTACCAGACATGTAAAGAGAAAATGAGAAAGAAAGAAAAGTTGAGAGACAGACTGACAGATAGAGATAGTACACATAAAACGATGGATAGACATACGGAAAAATGATAGGTTGGTAAATGAATGAACACCAAGCATACATAATAGTCTGGGAGCCTGTCCCGAAATAGTCACACCGTTTTACATATGAGATTTGACCTCTTAAAGTTACTTAGACAATCCATGTAATTTACAAAAAGCTTGTCAGCCCGAACGAAGCCGCCGGGTTTGGCCCCCAGAGCCCCCAGAGCCCCCCCCCCCCCCCCCCCAATCGGATCTAACATATGCGCCAAACTTTGTCAGAAGGAAGGTGCATGGCTATACATCACCAAAACACAAAATTTGACAAAATTTCAGTCGGGATGGGTTGTCAGACAGCCCCTAAAAATTGGGGGAAATTTTTCCCCTTAAGGCCCAATTAGGCATTTGTGTAATTAACACGTGAATGGTAGATTTCAGCATGGCAGCCACATAGCCCAGATACTTAGCAAGCTCCTCTGTTATGTCTTGTCAAACAGGTAGAGATGGACAATGGGTGTGTTTACATAATCCTGACAATTATCATTTGACTACTTTTGAGAAAGCAATACAACTTTCACAATTGAAAGGGCAACCTGACCTTGGTAATAAGATGATTTGACAAATCACAATCACGAAATAAGAAAAACAGGATGAGATACTTTGTAAGAAATCAGACAAGGAATAAGAAAGTTATGGATGTTTGAAAAATCTGTGCGAATCTCAGAGTGGCAATTTGGTGAGTCAGTTGTGACATACTTGCGGACAACTCTCCCGTTTGTCGTACACAAAAATATCATTAATATGCGGTTTTCTGCGAAGCGCTTTTACCCTTAGGGCAGTACTCAAAATATATTGTAGATAGCATATTGTTATAGGTCCTCATGAAAAAAAAAATCCACTGACTAACACTTAAAAAAAAAGAAGACATTTTAGTCATTTAGTGTGTTGGAGTAAATGAGGGACTCAGTAATTTGTCCGCCACTATATATATATATGGCAACACATGCGCATTGGCAAAGCGCAGTACGCTTTTTAACACCAGTGGGTATCCAAGCAACTCAAAACTATCAAAACTATTAACATTATTCAAGGAATTCAACAAGACCTTGGCATCACTTCTGTTTACGACAGGTATGTCGGCTTTATTATAATTCATTTGAAATTTCGGTATTTTTACATGATATTTCTACGGACAATAATATTAGTCCGTCAATTTTTGAATGATTGTGTCTTCTCTTTGTATTTTGTGAATTATTCTCTTCGTTAATTTTGTCATGCCTTTCTTAGTGATTGTATCTTCTCTTTATAACTGTTTCAGAATAAATTTCTGAAGAAGTCGAAAGACGAAAGCTTAAATTTCCTGAGTATCCTGCGTCATCTTTGGTTTGAATTCATCCCACTATGTTCTGTATCACCCAAACCAAAGCGAATGGTAAAAGTAGACTCAACATCATCACATTATATATATATATATATATATATATATAGTGATTACAACTTTCAAATATTCATAACTTTCTTATTGCTTGTCCGATTTCGTTCAAACTTTTTACCAATGTGCTTCTCTGATTTCCTCTTTTCTTCAGAGCAACTTGCCAATAAGGTTGGATTTCCCTTTAATAACTTATTATTGAAATGATCATTTGACACCAAATTGCACCCAAAGAAAGTTACAATACTCAAGATTGTACTATGTAAATTTGACCTGAATTGAACGGAACACATTGAAGTTATTAAGAATGTAAGGCCCAAAAATTGGTTTTCTCTACATCTAGAGCATTTTGGGCAGCAAAGCTTGGTTTAGGGGCACTTTGGTGTTTTTTCCAGGAGCGTGTTACACCCCCTCCCCGATGGAAATTTTTGTCAGTTCTAATTTCCCCAATTGTTCAGGGACTATCTGACAGCCCATCCCGACGGGAAATTTTGTCAGTTTTTGTGTTTTGGTAATGTATAGTCATACACCTTCATTCTGACAAAGTTTGGCGCACATGTTAGATGGGTTGAAATCGACCCGACTTAGGGGCCCTTTTGGTGGGCTCTGGGGGCAAATCTCATGTAAAATGGGGGTGACTATTTCTGGACAGGCTCCTGCCTAATAGTTTAGAATTATAATTAGACATATTGATATAACAGATATAAGGTAGGCAACGGTAGTGAGAGAGAGAGAGAGAGAGAAAGAGATTATTGATGGAAACGTAGAAGCATCTTACAAAGATAGCTACAGGGGCGGCGCTACAGGGGGGCAGAGGGGGCGACCGCCCCCCCCTATGATTTTTCAAGTAGTGAAAAAAGAAGAAAAAAAAAGAAGAAAAAAGAAGAAAAGGAGGAAGAAAAGGGAAGAAAAGGGAAGAAAGAAGAAAGAGGAGTATTAAAAAGAGAGGTCTTAAACATATAACTCTATATTACCCCTGTTATTTAATGGAGAAAAAATATGACGTCATCTTTAGGTCGTCTTGCCCCTCCTATCAAAATACCCTGGCGCCGCCCCTGGATAGCTAAAAAGATGGGTCCGTAGGTAGGCCCTCGATGTATCAACGGACCGGAGAAGAAAATACCCTTGACTGACACCTCCTAGGACGACTACCCCTCGGTGTGACCGAGGTCCCTTCCGAGCTAGGGACTTCATTCTAATTCTAATTTTAATTTTAATTCATTCATTTTTATTTCATCATCAAATAGAAATACATTTAAATACATAAATGACATTGTACAAATAATAATGACGAAGGAAAAGGAAACTACAAAGAAGCGATGAGCTTGAAAAGCTGTAATTATACAATACAATTATACAATACTGCAGAGTGTGCATTTCAAATGAGTGGTGATGACTTCAATGACAAGATCACCGGTGTCCTCATTCGCCAATTCAGTAACGCCATGGAGTCGTATGGAGTTTCTCCTACTATATTGCTGCAAGTCATCGATGTTTCTCTGAAGTGTTGATAATCTGTCATCCATGTTTGTGATCTTTTCATCCAACTCTCTAACTTCTGACTCTCTAGTATCTAGATTTCTCTGAAGATCGAAGATCGCACTTTCTTGGTTATGACAATTAACGACTTCCCAAAAGGCTAAAGCACAGCGCCTTGGCCTTGAACCCGGGACCTCCTGGTTATGAGACCACCGCTCTACTCTCGCTCACAAGGGTAACGATTCTTGAGGTATATTTAGTTTGCCAGAGGTAATTTTTGAGAATAAACATGCCCCATGTCTGTAAACTCATTATTTTACACTCCTCTATTTAAGTTTTCTGACTTGAAAGATGACAGGCCGAGGCTTGAAATGGAAGTTTCCAAATTGGAAATTTTAGTCATTTTTTTGTCCAATTCGTTGCCGTGTCAAAATGCACTGTTCTTATGACACAGTAAAATCTTTTTTCAAAAATGATTTTTTTTTTTTCTTCCAATAATGCGTTCTATCGGACTTACACGCAACTACATACGTACACGGGCACTTTGCAGACATAGGACATCTAGCCATACATACAATGTATAACACGATCGCAGAGACTTTCCAGAAATCAAAGGGTTTAGATTAAGAGTGAGAGAGAGAAAGAGAGAGAGTTTGTGTGTGTGTGAGAGAGAGAGAGAGAGGAGAGATAAATGTGACAACAGAAAATACATTAGAAAAATAGGGAAATAAGTTGTATTTTTTTTTTTTTTAAATCAAATAAAAATGAAAGTAAAAGAAGTAAAAGAGAAGGAAAGTATTTTGATGTCATAACAGAAGAAATCTTTTTGTATACAAAGCTTACTCATGTGCACATAATTAACTTACAACATGCAAACTACAATAATTACATGTAAGTCTATATTCTATCATTTTTACATTGTTTGTTTGATTTTATTTAATTAGTTCAAGACACCAACATTTCTCTTTCCTGTCTCCATTGGAATCGTACATAAAAAATATTGCATTATCATTTTCAAGAAACAATAACAAGAGAAGTAGTAGTAGTAATAGTAGTAGTAGATGTAGTACATGTTCACAAGGGTTTGAAAAAAAAAAAGGAAAATATGCGTATCACCACACTAAACATACAGCCAAGAAAGTACATGCAGGCAAATCTCCAACAAGGTAATTACGGCAATATATATATATTTTTTTTGTCATGTTTGTATTTTTATCTGTTTTATTATCAACTTAAAAACAATGAAAACATTTAAATTGAATGCTCTTTATACACCAGACATACATATTGTTTTAAATAAATTGATATACATGTACACAAAGTCCTCTTCTCATTTTATAAGATCATTTCTCCCCCCCTCCTTAAATACCTTCTGACACAAAGCAATGATCTCATTTGGAAGAGAAAACGAAAAGGTGAAAAAGGAACAATAATCAACATACGATTCAACATAAAAGACCTGGACCACACAAAATATTGACAAACAGAAAAAAGAATGAGGAACATATGAAAGAATATAATTCAGCAAATCTCTTCAGAGCATTTTCAAAAAAGATGAAAAAGTCTTAAATTTCTAACAATTGGCAAAGATAACCAGCAAATATACCTAAAACTAGTGAAATATTCAAACAATGGTGAAAGGAATTACCTTCAATAACCAAATCACACATATCTGTACTTATTTGAAATAGACTGTTTGTAAAGAAAATATGACTTATATTAGATATTTTTGTCTTTTCCATCATATATCATTGGTATCATATATATCTATATATTTAAAAGTCAACCACGGTTTTGCAGAACTGCAACCTGCAAATGTTATTATAGCATGAATGAAAACCAAAGAAATTTCCAAACAAGGATCTAGGGTTTTTTTTTTTTTAATCCCACCAAAGGATTCTTGGTATTTAAAAAGAAACATGACGAGTGAGGAGTTCCCTCTCCCTTCCATACACGGAAAGCTAATTACAGAATACTAGGTAAGTCTGAACGTAGTGGAAACTCTTATAAAATAAATATCTTAACAGACGGGCAATAAGGTGATGACTGATGAGCTGTGAACAGGCATACAATGTTACAACGTAAAACTGGAAAAAAAAACAGGATAACAAAAAAGTACAAATTATAGCATATATTTCACAATGATTGCATCCTGTATCATTATTTTGGGGTTTATGCACATCCCAGCTTGCAATATTTCCAACCACTTCATTGATAAACATATTAAGTGGCATGAAAAAAGGAAACTGACATATATATCTACAATATGCTGAGCAAACTTGATTGTCAAGATTTCTAGATCAATACTGAATCCATTTTACGACAAAAAAATTGATTAAATACGAGAATTCACTAGTGCAAGCTATTTACTTAACATTAAAAAGAAGCAGTGGTTTAACATTCAACATGGTTTTGGGGTCATTTAAAAATTATTGAAGTATTTTCTAGCACAGGATGTTTTTCGGCTGTGTGATATCTCAAAATTGGTTGTTGCCCTGTATAAATGTGTAGCCTTTCACCACTGGTCCACATCAGAAACACAAAAATTTAAATTGAAAATCAGCAATTATAGAGACACAAAGAACTTGAAAAAGCCTATATCTTCCCAATAAGTCATTTCCATACAGTTTTTGTAGATGTGATGTACGTTATTACTGTCATGAAACGCTGACTAAGTAATTATGTACACTCTATTTGTATATACAATTTGTAAAGTATATACACAAAAAACCATTCAAACTATATTTTCCAAACCCTTAATATGATACACAAGCACTTATAGATAACTGACTTAAGTTTTCATTCATACTTTCAATGTTTGCATCTGAAAAACCCAAATAATTCAAATAAAAACAATATAACGTTAGAAAGACTACATTAACTATATATGATTGCAAAAATGGATAAGATGAAATGCTGATATCTTCTAAGGAGCAGAAAATGTTGTTTAAGCTACAATACTAGATAGGAAAAAACTATGTTTGCAGATTTAAAAACATGTCACTCTTTGCAATCTTCTGAAACATGTTATTGGAGAGCTTATACTACAAGAGCTTTGATCATAAATACATAAGCACATTACAACAAGGTAGTTATGCCACACAAATATCTTTAAATACACACACATTTTTTCTTGGGATATGGTTGGTATCAACGCTAAGAATACAAACTTCCTTCATCTGTTCAACATCATTTAAAATAAGAGAAAACAAACGAGTCATTAAATAATCAATCTTACTTTACCACGTTCTTTCACTTGTGTTCCTACGAATCACACTACTTCTTGTCCTTTCAAACCGAACGGCAGAAATATGACTAAGGCTCTTTCATGATTACATAATCAAACATTCTACGTGAGGAACAAGACAAATCTTCAAAATAGTTGTACTGTTCAAAGTTTATCACAACTCCTTCAAAATGCAAAGACTATGCAATGAAAAGTCATATGAATTTATATGAATGTTGCATGAGCAGTATGAGATGCGAATGGCAAAAGTAAATCTAATACGCAAAAATCTATCAGAAAGAGATAGTCTGCCATGTCTGAAATTTCTATTAGAAGATAGGTTGATAACATTTAGAGGGTACATACTTTCCTGCCTGGTATCTAAATCAATATTCTTCTAAGAGACAACACATGTATGATTGTATTGCATAGATTATACAGGCGTATGTCATTTGGATTATTCTTTTTAAAGTATTTGGGTATTCAACAAAACAAATAAATTCCCCTCTTGTGACAACAAGTAATTAAAATTATAACTTGAAAAACTTCTGTTATTAAAATTAAGAAAGATTAAGCAGGATAGAGAAGTTAGGAAACAAAAAATTTTCTCTTTTCTCTGGGAGAACGTTCTTTGAACCGATGAAAAAATTGCATTTTAATACACAAGAACAAAAAGAAATTCATATACAATGAGTTTTTAAACAGTTTGTAGCAACAAATGGCATATGTATATTACAAATTCATAAGAGAAGCTGATTATTTTATCCTCTCTTAAATGCATTAAAGTTACACTGTCAAGAAAATAATGAAATGAAAATAATCTGTGCAAAAGCTACTAAAAAAATCAAGCCAGTACAACAATATTCAAAATTCTTTAGATGTATATACACAAGTTTCCGTTTACGAGAAACTGTTATATATTATATATATATATAACACAGAAAGTGGAACACAATTTGGAAGTTTATAACAAATTCTGTACAGTTCTTGAGGCATCGCAGCCATATTCTTCCACCCGATCCACACAACACTATAAATATTAGACGGTACTCTACTCCCTGGAGACTCATTTTTAATAAAATATTCCACTGTCTATACAAGTTCTCTATCAAGCTGAGACATGGCTACTCATGTTTGAACATCTATAGGCACCAAGTTTTTTTTTTTTATCTTGCTTCTGTGAATCATCGCTAGGCTAATCAATGGTTCAAGAGCATACAAAACAATAACGACTATCCTCCAACCAAACATCTATCTATTACACATATACATACATGTAGCCATCCTTGACATCAATACATACAGACAATCCAGACATTATTACAAACATGATTTGACTACAGGCTATCTATTGTGTGTTAGATCCGTACGGGTTGGTCCACGGCCACAATACTATCATTGTGCAACCTTTTGAAAGAAAAACTAATACTCTTTGAAAGAGGATGCAATGCGTAGGATCGTTTTGTCAAGCCCAAGAGCTTACAGAATGTGATGTTGTGTGGTTATGAATTGATGCGTTTCAATCGGTTTATCGAGTATCTTTCTGGATTATGTAATATGTACACACATGCTCAGCTCCTGCAATGTTTGGCAGCAGAAGCTTAAGAGAACAAAATAGATGGGTTTCAAGAGACTTCATAAATTTTTAATTGAAGTAATGTTTTTCTATGTTTTTATACAAGCATCCAAAAGTAGAACTCGTTTGGCACTAGCATTTATCACACAGAAGATATTACACACTTGCTGTTCGCAATCAAATGTCACGTTAGAATGCAGCTATCACTGCTAAATCAAGATATGCTTGTAGTCAGGAAATGTTCCCATTCACATACCACATTACTGTTGAAAACATTAAGCCTTAAATACTACTTCTACAGAACCTTAAAGACACTTTATGTTCCAAATGGAGAAGGGGGGGGGGGGGGTTGGGCAGGTCTCTTTGATGGCCTGACCAAGCTATTGTGCAGCCACTGGACTTTGAAATCGTATTAGACACTGCTAGGGTAAAGTTAAACAGCTGCTGAAATTCGTTTCCAGATGAAATACACCTTCCAACAATTTACTAGACGATCCTGTGTACTGGAATTCAAGTCTGCAGAGAAAACTGTGATCCCTGATGTTTGAAATCTGACCCATGCTCTCAATAGCTCAGGCCTTAACTTGTTTGATATGATATAAACTTGGTTCACAACACATTTTCCACGGAATCCAGCCCAAGTTATCTTGGGATTATTATTCAATGGGTTAAGAAGTTTTAAAGTAATTCCTGCTCATTTGACATTTCGGGGGACATATTCATAAAACTGAATACGGGTAGCTTAAAACACATCAAACATGCATGCTCTTAGTATAGAGAATTCAGATGTAATGAGAGCATATATATGGATCAAACATGAGACACAGAAAATGGAATTGTTGGAAAAAAGTTCACTGAATTTCATGGCTTTTCCCTAACTTCCACAGTTATCTAATCTGGGGGTTGAACTGCTGTGCAGACATTACTACACTACTGCTGATAATGACATCTGACTCTTTTGTACATATGTACACAAATATATCCCCCATGTCATGACACCTCTATTAAAATCCTCTTCTCCTACACCAAATATAAATATACACAAATTAAAAGGAACTCAGTTCATACCATGTTATGCAAAAAAACACCCATGCTGGTGTCAGAACTCCTCGTGTAAATAACATTCTAATACATACTAGCTAAACAAACCACCGACGAGTATTTATCTACTGATTGCGAATGTATGATGTGCAGCAAATTATGATTATCTTCAGTTGTCGTGGCGACGCAATGCTGCATCTCGAATCCACTGATTGATGCATTATCCAGGTCTCTGATAGACAGGCATTTGAAAGTTTGAACCGATGTTCCTGGTCTCAAAAAGAATGCTCAAGTCACAAGTTTTGCAGGGATTCTGCTACAACGTGTCTTCCAATGTTGCTACAATGTTTCTTCAAAGGTTGCCATGATGTTGCTCTGTTGGTTCATATCTATGTGATTGGCCATCTGGGATAGAGAATAAAAGACACAATTACATCAATCGATATGCCACCACTGAACCCCAGTCAGACTGGTCAATCCGACCCCTGCAGCCATCTCTGTATACAAGATCTTAAACTTTATCATGACTGCTGTATATTGTAACACATTTTTTTCTCCATTATTACCTTCACATCATTTGAGACTCATTTTCTGAAAAACTGAATATGCTGGCCACGACTTTAACCAATATCTCCATTTTGCATGTTTATGTACAATCATGGAAAATAATGAATTTTTCTGAATTGCTTGAAAATTTTGCATATTCTGTCTTCTAGGCCACATTGCTGGTTTTTCATAACACTAAATTCATTAAAATCAAACTCTGACACAGAATTAATGATAACAATAATGAAAAATATAAAGAAGTGCAAAGAAAATCTCTGAATAGAGATATTTTTAGTACGATGTACTGTGATTATATCAAGTATGAACAATAAAAACTACAAGAAACTTACTGCTTCTCTTTTCCTTCTCTCCTGTTCTCGTAGCCTCTCTCTCTCTTTCATAGACTGCGTTCTCTTTGCTTCTTCTTGTTGAGAGTTTCTAGCCCTCTCCAATGCTTCATCCTCTTCCTTCTCCCTAAAAACAATTAAACAAATCAAAATGTAAAAAAGTAAACTGCAAAATAATCAAAAAATTTGGTATTTACACCATTGAATATACAAATGAAATAAGACCCCTAAAAACCTTTTTCAATACAATCTATGGAGTAAATTGTATACATACATGTAACCCGTTTCAAATGAGATACTAAAAGAAATATGAATGCATATTAAATTCAAACAACCACCAGTGTATTAATCAACCAACAACACAAAAAGAAAGAAGGAAATGTTGATTGATGAGGTCAGTTTTTATTCCAAGCGAATTTGTTTTTGTGGCATACATATGTGTTTACTTCAGCATTGTACTAGTAACAAAAATTATTAGCAGACAATCATATCAGAAAGAGAAACAACATTAATTTTGTGTTATTACCAAGACATTTGATTAAAAAAAATAATCATCAAAGCAAATCTTGCATAACCCATGCCATCTCTTCTTTGTTTCCTGATACAATCTCAAATCCTTCTTCCCATCTCACAATCCTTTGCGCACTAAAAAGCTTCCATATTTTGTATACAGCAGGAACTCACTCTGCCCCCCCCCCCTCCAAGTTGGGGTGAAAGCACTTTTCAAAATTTGTTAAAACGACACGCTGATGCTAGGCGCATGGGTATTCAATTAACTTTTGGCTCCACCACGACTGCTCTCTGTGGTTCACCTCAATGAACATCTGCAAGAGGGAATGCTGGGGGTACAGTCACTTAGACTTAACAAAGGGAGGTGCACAATTACGCAAAGAGAAGATGTACCAAGGAGAGAAGGAGAGATAGCCAAGATAGCCAGCGAGAGAGAGAGAGAGACAGAGATATGGAAGATACAAGTGGATCACCTCAATAAAGATCTGCAAGAGGGAACGGTAGGGGTACAATCACTTGGACTAAACAAAGGGAGGTGCACAATTACACAAAGATAAGATGTAACAAGAGCCAGAAAAGAGATAGCCAAGATAGCCAGCGAGAGAGAGAGACAAAGATATGGGAGATACGAGTGGATCACCTCAATAAAGATCTGCAATGAGGGAACAGTAGGGGTACAATCACTTGGATTAAACAAAGGGAGGTGCACAATTACACAAAGATAAGATGTATTAAGGAGAGAGAGAGAGAGAGAGACAGAGAGAGCCAGACTGAGACACAAAGCAACAGAAGAGAGATAAAGAGAATGAGAGGGAAGGGGGGTAGCCCTCTAGACTGAATGAGAGACAAACAGAGATGGATGTAGGAAACTAAAGGGAGTAATAAGGAGAGAAAGATGGATTGCAAGCCAAAGCAAGACAAAGCAACTAAAGATAAACAGAGCAGCTTAAGATAAACAGGAGAAAGAGAGAGAGAGAGAGAGAGAAAACTTGAGATGGAGAGATGGAGATGGGCAGAGAGACATAGAGAGGTACAGCCCTGTAGACAGAAAGAGAAAGACAAGTAATAAAGAGGATATAGAGGAAAGAAAATACATCAGAGGAAGTTAGTAATCCCAAGGGAGATGACAAATCAACTTGCATACAAATACATACTTGCTGAATAGATATTTCACAAGGAACAATCTGAACAAACATAACAGAACATTTTACATGGCATCTATAGGCTATCTTCCAAAGAATAAAACCCAAGCACAAGTGACCACTTACTGGTCTGGAATATACAAAAGTTTGTGATAGAAACTCCACATACCTTTGTCTTTCTCTTTCCTGCCTTGCTCTTTCCTGTTCCTGCAGGTGTTTCTGTTGTTTTCTCATCTCCTCCTGCTGCTTGATCTGACGTGCCTGGAGAACAATCAATGGGAATTAAATATGAGTCCATGCAATTAGCACTGATGTTGTTATTGTTTAAACACACTGCTGCAATGTGAATGGGACCTTTTTCACAACACAGGGTTCCCACATCAATATGAGAACCAAATTCCATGACTTTCCATGACCCAATTTTGCCTTTTTCCATAACCAGATTCATATAAGTACCATTTTGGTATGGGTTGCAGCATCCAAGCTGCGCAGGAATGCCACACAGTGCTATTATTTCATGTTTGTGATGGAAGGCTGCCATAGCCATACACGGTGCACACCCACAATCAATTTCCATGACTTTCCAGGACTCTGGGAGATTTATTTTCATTTTCCATGACTTTTCAGGACTTTCCAGAAGAATTTATTTTTCCATGTCTTTCCAGGTCTTCCATGACCGTGGGAACCCTGCCTTAATACAATATTAACTGCAACTTGTTACATTATGAACTGGACCTTGATACAATATGAACAAGACCATGTTAAACAGTAAATGTTTCCACATGTAACCCCTTTATTCCTACATAACAAGAATTTATCAATATATGAACAGGTCCTTGTTACAACATGCATAGGTTGTGATCATTTAAAGGACTTACACCCGTAGAAGTCCTTTATATGAATATGACCTTCAAACTCCACTGTAAACATTCAGCATCAACTTTTTAAAAATGAAGTAGCACATGACCTTATAAACAAGGGTGCAATGGACTCAGGATCAATGGTTGGAAATTTCTCAAAGTTCTTTTATCTGATAAAGACATCAAACACTGTGTTGGCAAACACAAATGAATTTGAGCATTTTCCAAATCCAAGCCCTGGCATATAAACTCTGTCCTAAAGAGATACAAGATAGTACATTTGCAACTGATGAAAGGATCAATCCAGATGAATCCAGATTAATTGCAACTCTTCACCAGACGGGGCCCAGGTCTCTCTAAATTAAAGAGAAGGTTGAGTTCTGGGAAAGGTGAAAAATAATTTGTGAGCTTTCTCATTCCTTTCGGGTCAGTTTGGACGAACATCATGGTAGAAACGTCCCCTGAAAAGGATTGTTCTTCAAATCCCCTCATATTCTAAATATGACGAGAAATAGCTGAAGTGTTCGGGCCAAACATTCATGCCACATCTGAGTGCAGTCCTGCACATCCATTTCAGTGTGCAGTGCATTAGCTTTTCGGCAAGAACGGGCCAATTTCTTATCATTTTGACAATTCCAAAACCTCACAGTATAGACCAGTTCTTATGTAGACATGATCAACCTTTCCCACTTGCTTTGAGACAGTTTCTTTGACAATGTAATCGCATGACAAGAACCCAACTTTAATAGGCCTGAGTCATCACGGGTTTTTCCAAACCCGGGTTTGACTCGAAAATTTTGGGCGGGGAGCGGGTACCCGAACAGGAATTCCCTACAACAGAAAATTTGAGTGTATGTAGTGACGGGAGTCAACAGTCAAGGTAAAATTGCTAAACTAAAATGCAGCATAGAGGACAGTTACTGAATCCAAATCAATAAAACAATGCTTTTCCCGAGAGAAATCAGTTATATTCGACCCTCGTCTGTGTGTATTACGGTATGAGGCTGTATTCGAGCGCACTGAGCACCGGTGACTCCCATTCTGACTTCATTTTTGAACGCGCACGGTACCGCCTAGCTTGAATCTTCCTCGCAGCTCTTATATTTTTAGACTCATGAAAAGACCTATCGTCGTCTGAAATGATTTCCATTTATTACTTCAGCAAATATAATTGGATTAAATTGAAATTCAGTTTGTGAATTGCATGTTTAAAGTTCTAAATTGCAATATATTAGTGCTAAAATTAGTTTGGAAAAACCCGAAATCCGAAAAAGCAAACCCGGGTTTCAGCGTGACGGGCGGGGACTGGTCAGGGAACCGTTTCGACTCAGGCCAATCTTTAAATGTCCTAGGTAAAGAGCAGACATTCTTACCCTCTCTTCCTTTTCCTTGGCTGCTTTCTTGAAGAGTTCAAAGCTTTGAGAGGTCCTTGTAGGATTACTGGAAGGCTTGTTTGAAGACAGTGTGTTGGCTAGGTTAGACCAGGAACCATGGTTTGCAAGCTTCATATCCTGCAGAACATGATATAACAATCAAGAAATTACATGGGAAAGGTCTACTCAATACAAGACACATTGGATAATGCTCTTAACTTTGAGGGCATTCCGGATTATTAATACCTTGCTGACATTAAAGAATATTGATTGCAATCTAAATTGTCCATCAAATTATTATGCATTATTCATCAACAAGCAGAAAAGCAATTGTAATGAAGATGTCTGATTTGTGCCTTCATCATGAAATAGGTTGATAATTTGAAAAAATATTTACAAGAACATTTGCAACTTCAGTTGGCAACATCAAATTCAGGGTTCCCACAGAAATTTGAGAACCAAATTCCATGACAGATTTTTGCTTTTTTCCATGACCCAGATAAGTATCATTTCAGTATGGGTTGCGGCATCCAAGCGGTGTACGAATACCACGCAGTGATACATATTATTTCATGTTTGTGATGGACAGCTGCCATAGCCACACATGGCCTACGCCTACGATAAATTTCCAAGACTTTGGGAGATTTTTTTCATTTTCCATGACATTCCAGAACAATGTATGTTTCCTGACTTTCCATGTTTTTCCATGACAATGGGAACACTGTAATTAGTATTTCAGGATGTGAATTTGGATTTACATGTAGGATTAATAAATATTCCTGGCCAACTAAGGCAAGTTCTTTGAAAAAGTGACATAACATCGTGGGCGGTTTCCTAGTCAACCATCTGTTAACATTTCAAAGAGACAGAGCCAGTATATCTTTTAGTGCAGGAGATTGAGTTTCCTGGCAGTTCCAATTTCTAATGGACCCAAATTCATATTTGAACTATAGACAGATGTTGGTGTCTGGAGGGAGCTTACCTTCTTTGGCTTGGAGCTACCTTTCTGGTCCATCTTGGATAGACTCTCCGAGCTTCCACTTGAAGGCAAACCTCCCTCAGGATGAGATGAACCTGTACACCAAGATCACATACATATCATATCAAGCCATTATACTGGGTTTTTTTTTTTTTTTAAAGTCCTTTATATCAGCAATCACAGGTGATGACTTTCATCTACAAATCACCATTTGATGATCATGGCAATATTGCCCTTCTGACTCTCAACAGGCAATGATTACCAAGGACTCAGAATATTCTTGATGAACTATTGTGCTTCAGATCTGACTGCAGAAAAATATTTAGTTTATATCAAATGATGTGTTTTAAAACTTCTAACATGAAACAAGTGCACATCTTTCAGTATCATGACGTAAATGTGATGAAAAAGGAATGTCATTGAGCTATATAAGCTTTTATGGAATTGAACATCTCTAAAAACATGCATTAAAATAGTATAAAACCAGAATCTATCACACGCATTTAATGTTTAGGAGATTTGTGAGTGGATCAGACTCATGCAAGTTTCATGCAACAAAATTAATGAATTACAAATGACACAACGCTGATTTTTTGCTATTCGCGAAAGTTTCTTGCCTTGAAATTGGCCGCAGTTAGAAATTTGTGAAAGTTTCTGGTTTTACAGTACTGTAGTAGAATGAGAGATAATGGGGAAAATATGCAATTTTGTGTACAAAACATATGGAGAGTTGTCCTACAAAACCTGTCATTTGAAGCAACATTGCCAATTTGAGGATCGCCACAGAAAGTAAATTGAGACTTTTCAAACTTTCATAACTTTCTCATTTCTTAACCAATTTTGATGGAACTTTTTTCTAAATTGCTTCTCTCTATCCTCTCTTTTCATTGAAAATCATTTTTCTCCAGGGTTTCATTCTCCTTTAACCTTACCACTGACCCTAAGGCCTTACCCTTATCTTAACACTAACCCTGATGGTGGCAGTGACCCTGACCCTTATACTGATGTGAGGTAGAGTATTCTGCAGTTAAGCCAAAGCTGTTGATCTTACCTGATTTCCCATTGCTTTCTTCTGTCTTGTGTCCAGTCATGATAGGACTACTAGAACGGGACTCCCCTAATTCCTCATCACCAACCATGAATGATACCGGGTTATCCTCGACCTTAGGGATGACCGTTGGTTGCTGGGTGAGAGGTGGGAGCTCTGCTTTGACAGGGGGTTGAGATGGTGGTGTTACCGAACGCGGTGCCGTCTTCTTGGTGTCTGTTGGCATTGGTCTCTGAGCGGGGGGAGGCTGGGCTTTGGGTACGTCAGTCGGAAGTGGCTTTGACTGAGGCTTGGTGTTGGGCATTGCTGATTGTTGTGGAGGAGGTTGCTGGGAGTGGTGTGAGGGGTGCTGCTGGGGTGGCGGGTGTTGTGGCAAGGGTTTGGTTGACGGTGGAGGCGGTACAGCTGCAGGTGGTGTCTGGACAGGAGCCGGTTTCGGTGGCTTCACCACTGGCTCAGGTTTAGGTTTAGGGACAGCTACAGGTGCAGGTTCGGGTGCTATGGGTGCTGAAGGGGCCACTGTAGGAGGGACTGTTGGTGTTGCTTTGGAAACAGGAGTTGGCTGGGATTGGGGAGGGGCAACCACTGCAGGTTTGGTTTGTGGAAGAGTTGGTGATGGCAAAGGGAAAGCTGTACAAGGATAAGAAAAATATAGTAATTAAAAAAAATCATTCTATGATTTGAACAGAACACAAAGAGGTTTATTGCGCTCCATATTCATTTGCAAGTTTATCTGGCTATCTTTACAACACCATAATTAATCTATTATGTTACTTTATTCCTTTTCAACACTCATGTACGATCGAACATCATATGCTCCAGGATCATTTGCTCTGCAGTCAATTTTTAAAAAGTAATCAGATTCCTAGCTTAAAGATCATGGACAGTTTTGGTAAGCCCTCAAAAACTGTTCGTCAGATTTCAGATTTCTTCAATTTTTGTTGATAAATAGCAAGATACTGGCAATACTAAAACACTGTGAAGATTTCGCCTCCTTAAGTTTAATATTCAACAAATAAGAGGCAAAAACTAATTTATATGCCGGGACAGGCACATAAAATCTTAACGAAGGCAGCATGTGCTATACACTATACACACACACACACGTGTAAAACCAACGTGTAGCTACACACAGTGATACACATGCTGTCTCTATGCGAAGCCCCAAGATTGCTGTGAGGGGAGCCGTCGATGTGGAAGGGCCCTAGCATAATGGCTGTGATCCGGCATTCCTTACAGATATTTACACTGAAATTCACCAGAAATCATAGATGGAATACCAAATGATCTCTTGCAGACATCTTTTGATACAAGGAGAATAACATGAGACTATATTTAACATGTTTCTTTCCAATTTCCTTTTTGCTACCAATACCGTACATGAGCTTTAAACAATGGATCCAGCACTATACCCAATCCTACACCTAACTCTTAACCAGACCGAAAATCCCATTACAACCCAAATTCAAAATCTTAGACAAAATACAGCCAGGAACAGTAATCCTTACTACTAGATGTTGCCATGCAAAAGCTTTGATCTTATTTTCATCTGGATAGAGCAGGTTCTGTTGACTTACCAGTACTGACCTGTATGAAGTAATGTTAAAGAGATATATTACCTGTACTGCCCCATGACTGTATTTCCTAAAGAAGTGAGATATCTTACCAGTACTGCCCTGTGTAGTAGCTGGGGAAGTGAGTGGACCTGGAGAGGTGAGTGGTGATGTTAGAACCTTTCTCTGGCTTCTCTTCTGGAGAGGTGCTGCTTTGTTGCTTGGTCTGTCTGGTAAGGCTGGCAAGCTACTGTGCCTTGGAGCTATGGAGAGACAATAGTCAAAACAGATTTAAAACTTGATAAATACTTTTCAGTCTTAAGATTATTGCACTAAGGCATTAACAGAATGGACAGGGAGTTGGTCCTAGAGTTCATCTAACCTCGGTCTTGAACTGATTCAGTGCTATCATGCTCTTGGTTAAGACATTCATCCTCAATTACCAGGTTCTGCTAATATGATCTACAGTCAGAGGTCCCACAGAAAATTCTTGCAAGCACACTCGATTAATAGGATCTGCTAATTAGTGTCAACAAAACAACAAATGTTTTACAAACACATACATGTATTCTTCCTGGTGATAACCTTTATGTACTTGGAACTGTCACCCATCATATCTAAAGACAACCTAGCTGCACCAATCAAGATGGACATTATACAGTGGGGGACCATGAAAAGCTGTTTCATAGGCAGGTGGTCTTTATTTACAGGTTCAGAGACATGTTGTTTGGCAGCAGTCTGTTTCATCAATAAGATTAAAAAACAACTTTTGTCTTTCTATGGTTGTACAACACATGCTCTGGTGACTGGTGACTCCGCGGTCAATATCCTACACTAAAAATTCTGAACCCTGGACCGAACATTATAACTAACCCTAACCTTAACCTAAAACCTTAACCCAAAACCACAATGCAACCCTAACCTTCTATCTTTGGAGAAATAAAGCCAGGAGCTATTGTCAGCTGAGCAAAATATCACTGAAGCAGGTTTGACCCTTCTTTTTCTAATCAAAAGTTCATCTACACCATGCCCATCTCCAGCACATACCTGGTATATGGTTCTGTCCGTTGGTCAGTCTTGATGAAGGCTGGCCTGGATGTTGACCAGGCTGACCCGCGGGTTGACCGGAGGGATGACCAGTGGCCGGCGGACCCTGTGAGAACGGACTAGGACCAGGTCCCGATGTCATCGGTGGCTGTTGTTGGGTCCCTGGATGAAAGCCTGTTGGTGTAGTGACAGGAGGCTGACCAGGACCTGATGGTCTTCTCTGCTACAAAGGGCCAAAGGACAACTTGATCAATGATTAAAACTAATTCAAAAATTTAAATCATCATACACCTGTACATAATGCACAGTACTGGATAAATGCTGTATGAATTGTCTTAATTTCTTAGATGGTATTTCTCGATGAACAAGATATCCACAATTCTAAACACTTTGGAAAAGTGTAATGAAATACACCATTCGAACAAATGCTAAATATAAGTTCTACAATAAAGTATACATGATGCATGATTTTGTTGAATTACTAGATTGCATCAAAATTACATTTACCATTAGTATTCGGTAAATTATATCTAAAAATTGAAAAAATATAATTCAACATACCAGTCATCTTTTTCAATTCAGTATTTACATCAGGATATGGTACATTAATATAAAAGGTAAAGAACTACCGAGTCTTCTCAATATGCAACAGGTGATAGTCACATTTAAACTTAATAGCATCATAACTCTGAGAAGAACAGGTGTTGTCTATGTGTAAATGTTAGGCAGCACAGTCTGATGTTTCATCACTCAACATTACTTCACAACACATCTTTATTTTTTTGTAATTTGTGCAATTGTAGTGCAATAGCGGCAATAGAAGATAAACGAGGTTGGATATATGTAAATTACAGCAGGCAATGAAAAGAAAAGGTAAAAAGTTGAGAATTTTTTTCTAAAAACGAGAATCAAATTAAGAGAGTCATTACCATTTCTTGTCGATTTGCAGGAAGAGGAGCCTTTCCTCCCTTCTTCATCTTCTTTGGCGTACCTGTTATAAAAGGGAAATACGGTCAGCATTCTGACAGGAAGCTTGATGCTTTGGCTTTGGCAACCATTATATCATAGTGCATGGTCAATCAAATAGGTCTCCCACTTTACTAAAGACCTCATGAATTAGTTAAGACTTCGAAACTGTAGATGACTTTAGAATCAAATTGTACGCGTGTTTATCATTCTTTTGTTTTTTTTACCTATGGTAAAAATATTCATGCAACACTTTTCTTCAGCTATAGAGCACAAATTGGCAGATGAATGTATGATTGTCTTGCAGTTGCTGAAATCAACAAATCCTAAGGTGGTATAAATGACTTTGTATGTTATTGTCCTGTGGTTATCATTGGGTATATCTAAAGACTTGTTTTGATGAGTAATTTATATCATTTGCAAATCTTTTAAATTTGACTCATTTACTTTACTATTGTCTTTTTAAAAATATGTTGTATTGACTAACAATGTGAGTTACCCTGACAACAATGTTTTACAAAAACAAGCAACTAGAAGTATTTGGTAAAAGACATGTCTTACATCTTCCTTATTAACATGATACCTCATTTTGGGCAAAAAAAAAAAATTATATTCTAAGGAGATGATTTTCCATATATACAGGACAAGTTATAAAAAAGAAACCCATATTCAAGCCCCAATATCTTAAAAACCAAGTGAAATCGTAGAAATATATTATAATGGTATGATAGTAGATAATGTCTTCTTAATTTGATAAGCTGCTCACTAAAATGCAACCATGGATGACTGAGCACTTGTCATTTTTTAAAAGCATGTCAAAATCGTCTTTGCCCAAGTTTGGGCCAATTGGTGTTCAGGAGTTACCTTCATTGCTTGTGAGTGCATTCAACTGGAATGGAGATCATTCAATCAACCTTGGGTTGACAGTCCATTTCATTCAAAACTTGGGCAGAGGCAAATTTCACATGAATCAGGAAAAATGTTATTGTTCCCCTGTCCATGGTCAGATTTTAATGATCAATGTGTCAAATTAAAGGAAACATGATAGGCTAAAATATGTGTGAATATATATCTTTGATTAAATCTATATGTACTGAATGCAACAATATTCAGGGTTGAATCTGGGTTTCCTTTTTAGTGACTCACACTGTATATCAGTGGCTATTGCTTTAAATAATGTAAAATATGCTGATATCTAATTATGAGTGTATTACAAATAGGATTCATATCAGATGAAGTTGAATCAAGGAAATGTAACCAAGAAGGAAATGCACGTTGAGAATTCCTCTTTGTACCCATACTCAATGCTGACAACTTATGTGTTTTTCTCCATAATTGGATTAATGTCGCTAGAGTACACCGAGCTCGTAAATCCACTCGACAGCTACATGTAGCTGGCTGGCTGAGGTAGGAGTGAGGGAGGGAGAATTCCGCCATTTAAGACAAAATCCCATTTTAGGACTTTTAATTTCACATTTATTTTTGCTTCTTACATCATGGGAGCCAATATTGTTACCTTTTTTTTTATCTACAAAAATGTCGTGGACAAAATTAAAGATAAAGTATAGTTCTGGTCATGCAATTATATTGTCTAAGGAATTGGGAAAGGCTGACCATGTCTACATAAGAACTGTTTTATACTATGTTGTTTTGGAATCATCAATATAGATAAGAAATTGACCCAATCTTGCTGAAAAGCACATGTACTCCACACAGAAATGGATATATGGGACTACACACACAAGTGGCATGAATATTCGGCCCGAACATTTCAGCTATTTCTAGTCATGTTTCAAATATAAGAGCATTTGAAGGGCAATACTTTTCAGGGGATGTTTCTACTATGATGTTCTTCCAAAGTGACATAAAAGGAATGAGAAAGCTCACAAATTATTTTTCCCCTTTCCCAGAACTCAAGATTCCCTTTAAGAATTGCCAAGGTAATATTCCTTTTTATTTTCGTTGTCTCAGCATGCTCGGAGCAGGGAAATGTAACTCCCTGCTCGGAGGCAGTTCACCAGCTTATTAAAATCCCCGTGGCCAGAGTCTGCGTCCCACCCCCACCACCGGGTGTGCACTCTGGCCAAATTTTACCTCCATGGTATGGTATTAGAAATTTATGGATACTTCTTTCATTGCTACTTCGGTTCCCCTGTGATTTTGCTTTGGTACATGTGTGATTTTACTCTACGACGGACTGGCCGAAATCTCCTACTGGCCGAAAATACCCGCCTCTACTACACCCGTAAACAACCTAACGATTTTCGTGATATATGATAGTAATGATTTTTGCGGCGAATAATTAGCGTTTGAACCCACTATTTGGGAAGTTGATGATTTGAAAGCAGTATTGGCGTTTGTGGAGTTCCAATGTTGTGGGTAATGTTGTCCAATTGCATGTTAGACTCTATCATCGTCAATGAGTGGGACTACAGCTAGCAGTATCAACGGAAACAGCACAGGGACTGTCGGCAACATCGACACTGGACGTGCAGGGCAAACGTCCGGTTCAGCATGTCCAGGGGCAGGGTGAAGAAGGATGGGCAATGTGTTTTGCATCAAATCCTTACGAGACTTGATCCATTGATCAAAACGGTACCGTAATTTTTCGTATTTTGACTTTACTAGGGTGTAGGTCTAGGCTTCACTCTAAATTTTGCCTGAATTTTGGTGATTTCATTGACAGAGACAGATTTTTTCTGTAGAGATCAGTCAGACTCACATATTTTTAGCAAAATCAGCCATCTTCAGAAGAATATTAAAATTGAACACGCACAAACATGCGAATGGGACGCCTACCAATTGAAAGGTTGTGTTTTCCCCTTCAATATGAGTTATAAGTGATGCAGAATTTAGCGGAAGAAATCATAATTCCATACAGTATTCATAATTGCAACCAAGTAGTTAAAAGACCATGTGACTTCACTATGCGTAGGCCTAAATTGTTGATTCAAGCATCGAATGTCCTGTTGGACTTTCCTGAACGAGGTTCTCCAAACTTCGCATGTCTACAAAAATCTAGGAGTAAATGCGCAGCCAGAAAGTGTAGATATCACATATCTCTGTTTAATCCAAAACAAAAATATTGTTTGGGTATGACATCATTTTTGTCGGCTTTGAGCTAGTGACATCTTAAGACGATATATTTTTTTTAAAGTGAGGGGATTTAATTTATGAGAGAGGCAGGGAAAGCGAAAACAACTAGCCCGGGTTGCGTAACATTCATAGCCAGCGGTCGAAATTCGGGACTGATGACAGCTTTATCTGTGGTTATCAGCCGGGTGTCCTCGATCAATTTCACTTACGATAAGCCAGAAAATCGGACTTTTCGAGTTTCATTTCCTTCTTAGTTACATTTCCCTGGTTGAATCATTCATAATAAACGGAAATTCCTCTGACAAATCAACCAAATCCTGGATCATTTTCTATTAATATTTCTTTCTTCATGCCCTAACCACGTCCTCTGGATTTGTTTAAAAAGTACCATTTGGGTTTGAAACATGGAAATGAAATCACCTGCTACAAGAATGCCTCTGAATATTTTTTCTAACAATAACAAAAACCATCCTTCATTTAGTTGATGACTATTCCACATGGACATATAATTGTTACTTGGAAATGGAACATTTTACTATTATTGAATTAAACCAAAAAATTCAAATTATTCCAGATGTTTTCTGCATTTAGGTAGCCCCCGTCCCTCCAACCCCTAATTATAAAGCATTTTTTTTTTCTCTTAATGAAAAATACCTAATCTCGGTTAATCCTAAAAATCAGATTTGATTTAAATTGCAATTTATTTGAATTACATCAATTTATTTGATATTTAAAAAGATATAGCCCTAAGTGTTGCTCCTATAGAAAAGAAAGATAAATTTAGTAGATCTAATATCAGACATTATTTGGAATAAAAAAAACTCTCACTTGGTTGAATTTTAAGCCAAAAAATAATTAAAAAAAACAATGGTTTTTCTTGAATTTGTTTGCCGCATCAACAACAAAATTTATGATGTATTTCTCTATATTTTAGTCAAATCAATGATTTAAAAAAAAAGACAAGGCCGTTTAAATCACAATTCAAATCAAGTTTATTAAAATCGTGCCAATCCTGCCTAATCGTGTATCATACAATCTATATATAATACAAATAACTGTTCAAACAGATATGTCTCCAAAGAATCCCTTAAAATTGCATGCAGTACTCTAAGAATAAGTGAATTGAGGCTACAAACAATACAAAGTGGAAACAATATAATCTTGTGGTAATGATTAGGGGGAGACTGAATGAAGTTGATGTTGCTCATAGTAATGAAATCATTGAAAATTTGAAAATCTTGAATCCAAACAACTCAGTGTTAGAAATAATTTTGTTTATTGGAGCTCCGTTTGGATTTACACCCGAGGAAATTCAAGACTCTCTTGCAACATATCTTCTTTTTTCTTTATTCTTTTTTTTTAAAGTGTACCAATCACCTGAAAAAAATCATTTGTGTACAGCTAGAAAGTATAAAATCAACCTCAAAGAACTTTGTCTGGTATTCTATAGGTCAACAGTTACTTAGTATGAAGGAAATAAAGGATAACATAAAATGCTCGCACGGAATCGAACTCCGAGTTCGGTTCAACAGGAGCCTTTATCTTGGCGAACGCGTATGGGTGCGTCAAGTAGTCTACTCACAAGTCGCTTTTACGCTTATAGCGAGTGTAATTAAAATTGCAATATCTCTTTATGGAATTAATATTTCAAGTCCATATTTTGAATATAGTATAACAAGATAAAACCTCTAACATACAGAGCAAAATTATTTTTGGTACCCTTAAAATCAAAGCTTTTTAATAGCGAGAGTGATACACGAGCCACTCATATGTACCAGTTTTGCTGCAACTCAATATTCTGACTTTCTAGGGATTGATAGTTTTACTCATTTCATGATGAAAATGTTGTAATGTCCACAATCGAACCATGATTTGTGAATATCTGGCCAACTTACCAATTGTTTGTTTTTGTTTGATGTTGTTGGGTTTTTTTTTTTGGGGGGGGGGGGGGGTTGTTAAATCCTGCAGATACAATAAAAATTCTGCATATATAATTTTTTTTCAAACCATGCCTATATAATTTTATTTATAATTTCTACCTGGATGCATCATTACAAGCTCCTCAGTGTTATGTTGCTGGGTAAATTTCCAGCCTTACTTGTTAAAGTTTTCCTCCTCCTTCAGTAAAAAAATATCTGAACATCCATCGTTATGCAATCACTGAAAGATGATGTCATCATTCAAGCATAATTTCTATTGCGACATTTGATCAGCAACCCCCAGTCCCCTAAAAGGACCATTTTCATTGGCTGATAATTTGCCCTTGGTGGTCTTATAAAAGGGTGAGGTGTGGTACTGTAGCATCTGGAATTATAGTAATACATTGTGACGAACGAACTGAGGAGCCTGTATTCTGTAATTCGATTATAGATCTGTGACAACCACACAGCAGAGCAGGATATTTGGCGACATCTGAGAAAGAAATCAACTAGAACATGTCACAAACATTACCAGGAGAACAAAAGTAACAGTTGTCTTCTCAACTTCCGGCATTGTGTAGTTGAATAAATGATTCATGTAGAGTGTTAATGTGATTTTGATGGTGCTGAACAGAGGGGGGTGTGTGTTGCTTGTTAGAGATAAACATGAATTTGAGAAATGGGTACTTGTGACACCGTTCTCTAATAGTTGTTTTGTTTCTCAATTCATTGTCCCCTCCAAATTCTTTCCATAACAGGGTATTTCTTTAAAATATATGGAGATTCATTTCAACAAAATAATTTTTTTATCACACTTTTGGGAAATACCTTATGTCTTAAAGTATGATAGCAGAGTGTTTCCCAATTACTTATACATGTAATAACAATTATGCAATGCATCACTGTACATTTATCCTAAGTCAGCTTTGTTAAGCAATTGCTCTTTTTGCATCTTTTAGTTTTTTTTGTAAAATCTACATTAGCTATCCTTTTGATTTTTTCATGAAAGTGTGGATGCAGACATCCATTTGGGACTTGCAGCATTTATCACTTCCAACTTACATTAGCGGTAATAGAATGGTCTGGAGTTTAATTTAACTCTGATTCAAGCTAATGTGAAGATATTATATTCGATATGATGTAAATTTCTGTCTTTTCTTGGTCAACCCTTCTATATCTACACCTCCTCTAAACCAGTAACTATAAAATCAATGTCCAATGATGCCAAAGTGATAATACATCTATGACAGAAAGAAATAATAATACAATGTGATTTGTACATGTGTCTACTTTAGAAGTGGAATTCTTCATGTGCAAAGGATATCAAGACTTCTTCAAAATGATTATAATTCCATATGTTCTTTGTTTCAATGAGGTAATCAGAAGTCTCTCAGGCTAAGGGGTACCAAAAGCAAAGGTTTAAAACTTTCGAGTCCAAGGCTTGATTTCTCCATCCTCTTCTTCCACATACAGTCAAGCCACCATCACAATCCATGCTCATAATCATTATAATCATCAAACATAAAACATGTAGAGTATGTTATAGTAAATACTATTTTCTGTTTGTTCGTTTGTTTGGTAGTTGCTTTAAAATCAAATAAGATTAGTTGTGACAAGAACCAATATGTTACTGAAACAACTCTCTATCCAAGATCTATTCTGCATGACGTTCAGCTACTGAGAGGATAGCAAAGTCTCTCTTAGTAATTTCACCCTCAATTTCAGAATTGTAGTGGTGACTGTATCAAAATATGTAGGTAACTTCTGTATTACAAAGATCCTATTTGTTTTCATTTTCACTATCATTCCATGCACACCATCAGCCACTGAGTTACATACCATTTTGGCCCGAATTCACAAAGGTTTAAACCATGGGTAAGGTTTAAACCTCCGTAAGCGTACTAAAATAAGCGTACATTGCCCATGCGCGCGCTCAAAGAAAATGTATGATTGGATCGGATTCCGTGCGCACGTACGCTTAAAATACCCAGGAGGTGGTTTAAAACATGGTTTTAAAACATGGTGAATTCAGGCCCATATGTTCAGGTCACATACATGTACATGCATAATCTATCCACAAGAACTCCTTCAACAATCCAGGCTCACACCTTCACACCCTCCTGGTTCATCAGAAACAGAACCAAGCTTAAAGTGTACCAATCACCTGAAAAAAATAATTTGTGTACAGCTAGAAAGTATAAATTCAACCTCAAAGAACTTTATCTGGCATTCTATAGGTCAACAGTTGAGGAAAATTAAGGAAAGAAAGGATAACATGAAAGTGCGCAGGCGGAACCGAACTCGGAGTTCGGTACCTCACGTACAGCGTGTATGGGTGCGTCGAGTAGTCTACTCATGAGTCGCTTTTACGCTTATAGAGAGTAATTTAACTTGCAATATCTCTTTATACATGTAATATTTGAAGCCCATATTATGAATATAGTATAATGGCATGGAACCTCTAACATACAGAGCAAAGTTTTGTTGGTGATTGGTACCCTTCAACTGCTTTCACATTGCTCCCCAAAAGTCCCTACATTGCTCCCAACACTGCTCCATGCAAGTTTGCTACAACCTTACTAAAGAATAATTGTAATGATCACCCCAACATTACTGGAAGATAAAGGGAAAAGGTGAGAGGAAGTAAGGAAGACAAATGGAAAGGAAAGAAAGAATCAATGAATATAAGAAAATAAAGTAAACAGAATCAATTAATATAAGAAAATAAAGTAAACAGAATCAATGAATATAAGAAAATAAAGTAAACAGAATCAATTAATATAAGAAAATAAAGTAAACAGAATCAATTAATATAAGAAAGTAAAGTTGTTAACCCTTTCAGGAAAGGGATTATTTAAGGGCTAAATTGATCACATTTTGTTCTTCAAATTGGCAACAGTAATATTTTTCTTTTAGTGCTACATGGTTCAAATAAGGTGTAATGTCTTTGAAAACAATAACATGGTTAGAAATTTGTTGAATAGTTGAAAGAAATTGCCAATTTTGATGAAAAACAATGATTTTAAACCTCTTAATGTGTTGCCAATTTAAGGATCTCAAAGCTTATTCTTGTTTTTAAAAATTCCTGGCATGCATCAAACGCAATATGGTCATGCAATAAAAATGGACATAGTGTGTGCAGAAAATTTTGCTCTTTCTACTCGTGCATCTGGTATATTTTTTAGAGCTCTGGATCAAAAGTTATTGAGCCAAACCACAAAATGTGGTCATTTGTCTTGAAAGGGTTAAAGGTAGGAGGAAAACATCCCAAAGCAGCCCCCACCCCTGCCCCCATCCAACTTCTTTATCTTCTTAATTTAACAAACCTAAGAACATTCATGTTCACTGACCCAAAACTTGTTTTACTTCAAGAATGAAATTCTTAATTAAAACATTTTTAAAAATCAAATATCCAAATTTGTCAAACACGTATGGACAATTTTGCAAGTTTGGAGCAGTGGTAAATATTTCTTTCCTTTCATTTTAAATACAAAAGGACAATCTCAATACTCCGTTTGGAGGTGGTATGTGAAATTAAATTAACTCCAGCCATTGTTCTTCCTTCCTTGGAGAGTCACAGCCACAGCACTTACCCACTAACTTAGGACAATATAAGTTTGTATATTCGATAAGGTTTCATGAATAATTTTCCTCACATTCACATCCATGATTCTGACTCAAACATCCTTCATTTAATCTATACATAAAAGATTGGTCTCCAAATCACAAATTTCAACACAGCATGAACCTGCATTTGTTTGCTTTTGCAATACCTCTCAATAATTTTAGGCAACAACTCAAGGCTCGTTCACACAAGTAGAGTAGACCGCCCCCTCAAACCGAAGGGGCAGGATGTAAATATTTCCATGTAAATGAAACAAGTAGCTGCGTACAAGAAGACCCCGAAGCGTATTTACTTATCTGTATTTTGTAGGATACAGAATATGTAAAGCATTTTTCAGAGGTGGTTTACCGTGCCATGTGTGAACGAGGTTATAATATTGTTACCTTGATTCATCAGTACACAAACATACAATATAATTTTACAACCCAGTTTAAACACTGAATTTAACCACACAGTTCTGCCAACAGTGGATTTTAATTGCAGTACTTACAAATGAATAGATAAAAAAACACAAGCAAGCAAATAGTAGAACAAGTTTAAGTTTCAATGGAAAGTATTTGATTTTATTTGGCCATCTTTCTTAGACAAACTGCCATGAAATCTGGTTTTTGTCACTTTTTTCTCTCCAGTATTTACAAGCATGGATCACCATCAATGCTAATTAAGAGTCATGAACACAAGACAAGTCTACACTATACACAGCCATTTACACTAAATTTACCCATGCCATGTAGAGATACATTTATGTCCTACCAGGGATGTACAAAAAACAAATAGGGAAAAAATATGCAGTAATGTCTAGTTCATACAGGAATATATTCAGAAAACGGCACAACTTTACTGCTTCATACAAAAACTACAAATCATATGCTTGACATTGGTAGCACCACCAAAAAAAAAAATTCAAAATAAAAAAGCAATTTTTTTTAAATAGTTTTTTTTCGTTTCTTAAGAAAGCATTTTCATCATAGGCTAGTAAAAAGGCAAATGAGGATGATATGTACAATTGGGACAGTCAATACGTTTTAAAAAAAATAGTGATTAGTGTTGTGTACAGGTTCTAGGAAGTTATACAGCCTGTATTATCAGTGAGATCTAAAGAGAGGCTATTGCATTTTGGCATAAGAACATGTATGCACTACCAAAGACCACGTCTCTATTTGAACAACAAAAACAAAGAATATTTACAGCAGAGACAAATGGTGGTGCATCCACCAGTCATTACATGTCAACTCTTTGAGCAGTCAGAAGCTAACTGGAAACAAATTTTGGGGTGTTATCAACAAACGTTTAAAAAGAATGTGACAAAGAGTATTTGGGGAAAAATGGCAAAAGAGCAAGTTAAGTTTGCAAAAGTACAAGTTTGGCTGCTTTGCATTTGGTTAACCAACTGCAAGTTATTGAGGACTCAGCTCAGTGAGTGCATGTGTGTCTTAGTGAAGCACCATCAGTTATCAGGTCATGACTTGATGATAAAACATAGTTCTCTAAGGCAATGTAAATCCCACTGCATCGATAGCAGTATATACCCCATGTATGGGGGGAGAAATAAAAGATGGCTTATTCTGGTTGATGTACTGCATTAAAATCCAATATTGGCAGAGGTGAACATTCTTTCCCCATTCAAAGACTCATTACAAGATTCTTGCTATAAAATACCATCACATTCTTCAATCTAAGAGAGGAACATTTCTAGAACAGCTGCTAGACTCAATGGTTAGCATCTGGTCCAGAGCGCCCACACACCCGAGCAAACGAGGCGCTTGCTGCGACAGCCGACCCTGGTCCAACGCAGTCAAGACGTGCATGTGCTATTCAAAAGCCATACTGCTGATGGAACTCTTTAACACTGTCATCTCTCATTCGTTAACACACATATGTACACACAGACCCAAGCAAACACAGACACACAAACCTCTCACATAGAGAATGGAGAAAGCAGCTGAACTTTTTTCTGGATTTTCAAATAATTTTCAGGTAGCACTGCAGATGTTCATTACTTCATGATTACAGCTGTAATGATAAGCTGTGTTTTGGGGGTTAAGAAGAATTTTTCTCCCTAACATTGATGATTGCCAGAGATTTCAACCCACCCTCTTCACTAAAACACACATGACACTTAGTGGACAGCCATGCCCCAAGTGTACAGGGCTCTCTCCGCCCATTTCTCCATCCATCCTATATTCATCTGTCCTTCATGTATTACCATGAAGCAATGGTATGTGAAGCATGTGATTAAAATGTTTGTTTTCTGGTATGGTCAATGTTGTCACATTTACCAAAATACTCTTTGCCATGACAAAATATATTAATATTACACTATCTATCACATTTATGCCTCTATTGTGTATGAGTTATTTATGTTATGTTTTATTTCATTACAATACATGTCACAAATAAGTAATACATAATAAAAACAATGCTTTGCTTTGCTTTTCTTTTGCCCTTCTCAATATTCAACATGAGTATCACTCTGAGAAAAGATTCACTTTTTGGGAGTAGAAAAGAATCCTTTCCAAACCTTTTTTGACTTCTTTTTTTACAAAGTGTACTTCATTTGTAAGAATTTGGAAGGAGCATATTTGATAATTTAGAGATTTTTTCTTTGTACATATTTGCTACACAGCAAGAGAAAATTACATTATGTGCATTGATTTCTATAAAAATTTTGTACAAATTGACAATTAAAATCATCAGCAAATTTCTTTCGCTGGAAGGCTTGCACAGATTCTACAAAATGTCTCCATCTTTCTCATTGTCCATATACCACTACCAACCCTTTGACACTTTATTCAACAAGATCTAAAAATCAATTTCCACCTGCCAAGGCAATGTAAATATCGACAATGGTCATAGTTTGTAAAAGCTTTCTCTTGGCAGCGTGGCAATTGAAGAAACCACTCTTTCCATGTCTGCATGGTATTGTCCACATATAATAAATTTTTTTTGCATTGTGGCAAAATTTATGACAATTGGAAATTCAAAATATTGAAATAACAAATTCAAATTCAAACAAAAAGAAATTATGATAGGACCGACAGTTGACAACATATGCTTGTGTAAGTCATGACTAAAGAACTTTTGATTCAAAATTTTTTACACTTTCAAAAAGATTACAAGAGGTGTGTTTAGATAAGATGAGAGGAATGTTATTTCATTTTTCTTTCTCTGTCTGATTCCTTGGGATAGCATTATAAATGGTATTATACTTGATGAAATCAAGCAACAGTCCCTGGATTGTTCATGAAATTCAGTCATGGCTTACACAAGGAGTAAGAAACATAATATAATTTGGGTTACTGTCCTAGTGGCAATGGCTTATTGAAAGGCTTTCAAACACTTTCATTAGTGCAATCAGGGCCCCATTTCATAAAACTTGTTATCAATAACAAGTTACAATCATTGTTATAAGCTACTGAAATCCTTGAATCCGATTGGCTGAGGGCGAATTTGTCACAGAAATGGGGCAGTTGTTAATTGATCACAAGTTTTATGAAACAGGGCTGTGGTCTACTGGCTGAAAAAGATGATAAAAAGTACAAGGGAATCAACCGAATAAATACATTCACTTTTCGCTCAAACCGTAAGTTAGTTTTGGATGATGAGACTCGTGGTAGGATAACAGTTGGATGCATAAAATTACTTTGGTCAATGTATTCTTCTGTGGGAGGACATAGCCAATAACCTGCCACTAGCACAGCAAGCCAATTTCAAGAACAATGGGTGATTTCAAGTTCGGTGTTGGTGTTGGTGTTGGTGTTGGTGTTGAGAGCATGAATTGGGCTGCTGATTCTAGCCCCAACACCAAATTCGGGTTTATAAAAATAATACCAATCACAAAATTGATAGCTCAACACCTAGTGAAGTCATTCCCAGCACCAGCTTCATTTCAGATTCGGTGTGGTGGCGGGTGCTAGTTTTGCCCCAACACCAACACCAGCTTTCAACACCGAACTTGAATTCACCCAATATCTTTTGGTAGCAAATGGTGGAAATGACAATGATGTGAACCGTACAAAGGAACAGAAAGAAAGTTGTGGGGAAGATAGAAGATGAGAGGAAGAAGAATAACAGGGGGAAGAAAGGGAATAGAGTATGGTCTAGCTACCTGACTCCGATCCGCTATTGTCGGAGCTGGAGCTAGCACTTGTGCTGCTGCTTGCATCACTCTCGGAGTCACTACTACTGCTGGCACTGAGTGGGCGCTCGGTTCTGCCCCCCTCATTCATCAAAGCATCTTGAGCAGCTAAAAGAGATATGGGGGATAATAAAGAAAATTAAATGGTATTAACCCTTTCAGGACAGGAATTATTTAAGAGCTCAATTGATCACATTTTGTTCTGCAAATTGGCAACAATAATATTTTTCTTTTAGTGCTACATGGTTCAAATAAGGTGTAATGTCTTTGAAAACAATATACATGGTTAGAAGTTTATTGAATAGTTGAAAGAAATTGCCAATTTTGATGAAAAACAATGATTTTAAACCTCTCAATGTGTTGCCAATTTAAGGATCTCAAAGCTTATTCTTGTTTTTAAAATTCCTGGCATCAAATGCAATATGGTCATGCAATAAAAATGGACATAGTGTGTACAGAAAATTTTGCTCTTTCTACTCTGGCATCTGGTATATTTTTGAGAGCTCTGGATCAAAAGTTATTGAGCCAAACCACAAAATGTGGTCAATTGTCTTGAAAGGGTTAAATATGTAGAGTTGAACGATGCAACAAACAACAGGAGCAACAAAGTTGTTTGGATCTATTCAATATGTATTCAATATATCAATTGCATTCTGATTCAACAAGGTACCTTCCTTCTCCCTTCTTCTATCACAAGCAAAACTCAAGCAACAAAGTTGTTTGGATCTGTTCTATTTATCAATTGCATTCTGATGAGACAAAAGTACCTTCTTTCTCCCTTCTTCTATCACAAGCAAAACTCAAGCAACAAAGCTTTTTTTTGGATCTGTTCAATATATCAATTGCATTCTGATTCAACAAGGTACCTTCCTTTTATCACAAGCACATTCTAGCATGGCACTATTTGCATTGCACAAAATATTTTGAGAATTAAAAATCATCCTGCTTTAACTGTATTTTCCTAAGATAGTAACTAGGAGAGCCATTATCAATGGTAGCAACAAAGAGAACAAGATAAAAAGTGGGAGTGGTATCGTGAGACTACAGCTAGAGAAGATTGACAGCAACATGTATCTTGCTATTCTGCATACAAGTGAATTACAATATAAAATCTAATATTTTACATTCCTGCTAAGGATATGCACAGCAAGTCTGCAAACAAGGGCTGAGTAGGCAAATTGAATTGCAATGTCCATGGGAGTGAGTTTCCCCCTGGCTTTTAAAAGACTCGGAGAGGGGGGGGGGCCTTGCAGACATGACTGCTCACCTTTCTTAGTAGCCTTTTTGGGAAATGGCCCGCCAAGTTCCTTCAGTCTGTCTTCAAGTTCTTTCTGCTTCTCCTTCTGTGCATCTTGCTTTGACTTTGTCTGTCCCTTGTTGTAAGCTGTTGAATACAAGAGAATCAAAATCAAATCATTTTAATTCTTAGAAAAACAAACAAAAAAGCAGAGATTTTGTGCTCATTATGGCTTTGATACTTATTTGAAGCCCTAAAAGACCTTACCAACTTCATAAGCCACCTAAATGACCACTGAGTTCAGCTAACTAGTGTAACTTCTACTTTCATTCACATTTTTTAAAAAATTCTTCAAATCCTACAAATCTATTTACTTCCTCAGATTCACAGCCAAAATTATTGGCCATGTTTGCACTTTGAAAACAATATTGTATAAAGAATAATCAGAAGCCAATTTGTATCATGTATACAGCCTAGTTTTCTATCCCTGCCACTTGAAGGCAAAACACCTAAAACCAGCAAAAAGGACAGAAATACATCAGCTGCATTCAAATGACACGCATGAGGTTATCATCATTTTATCCGAGGATTTCTTTGTCAGTCCCTCGCATTTTACATACACTATCTGAATATCAATGAATACACTATTTGACGAGGTCTTTTATCCTAAAACTGTGAAGAGAATTGGTACAACGGGTGAAGGGGGAATCCTCCCTCACGATATATAAGTCACATTTCCAATGTAAGTCCACACTATTTCAAACACATGAGTATCAGTGCAAATTTGTTCAAAGTTTGGGGGGTGAACAGTACTATCATCAGCTCATACAAAACAACAGATTTACGAATATGTAACTGAAAATGAAAGAAGTCACCTTTTGGTCTTTTCCTGAGGCATGACATGACATATTTTTCCAGTTCCCTCAGGGTGGACGGTTTGAGGGTCTCAAAGTCTATTTCGATTTCGTCTGGTGTAGAGTCCTTGAGTGAGGGCTCCCTTGACTGAATTATATGTACAACTTTGCCAAGTTTGTCCCCTGTACAGAGAGAGATGAATATCCAATGAATAATTATTTCTACTTTTTACATAAAAATGCATTTACCCTGTGCTATCTACTTGTGGCTTATAGTTTTATATATATTTGAATAAATCAAAAACTAAAAAGAGGAATGCAATACTATTACTTGACTATTTCCTTCTATAAATTAAATATTAATCATGCAGTCTTAAATAAATTCACAATGTTAATAGTAATTATTGATGCCAGATAAATTTGCTACCAATTCTATTTAATCACAAGCTACACCTACTCCTACAGAATAATCAGAGGTCAATTTGTATCATGTACACAGCCTTGGTTTCCTGGCCTTACCACTTGTAGGCAAAACACCTACAACTGGCAAAAAGGACAGAACTACATCAGCTGTATTCAAATGACACGCATGAGGATATCATCATTTTACCCTAGTATCTCACTGCCAGTTCTAGCTTTTTAACACACAATATGAACATCAATAGTATGGACTTGTTTTCTCTGGTGTAGTCTTACACAGAAATGATGTAATTACTAGTTGTGTATCACACATGCAAAGGGGAATGAAGGATGCCTAATATTCACCCAAAAGGAGGGCTATCTGTACTAATAACGTAAGAAATGTCTTCTTTAATTTTAGATCATAGCGTAATCTGATTTGTGGATATGAGCTCTACACACTATGAAATAATAAATTGGAATGTCACAAACCATTCACTTCACAGATTTTCTTTTGAATTTAATAACAATTTTACACACCAGGCAATTTGTTGATGTCCAAACTAAGCTGCCGCTTCTCGTCATATGACATTGGCTTTGCTGTGTCCTCATCATCACTCTCTAGTTGCCCTGTTGTCGGAACCTTCTTTTTCCTCCCTCCTCCTCTTCTACTACTGCAAGACAATACAAAGAGAATAATAACTTGTTTTACAAAGGACAACGAAAAGAAATTAATCGAAATTAAAATAGCTAACCCTTCTGAGGATAATTTTTTTTGTTGTGGCTAGGTATTTGACTGAATGAGCATCAAACAACCCATAGTAGAGACGCTTATCAGCTGAAATTCGTTAAACCTTGGTCCAAATTGAGTACAATGTAGCATCCCAGGGGTTGGTTATTAACACCAAAGCAATGTTGTACATTGAAAGTGTGCATTGATAGATTTATTAAACTTGTTGCCACACTTGTTTGGGGATGGAGGGAAAATGCCCTTGAATTTTATTCAACTGAAGCCCCCATGCTTGGTATTAGCACCTAGGCCTATTAGCACCTAGGCCTATTAGCACCTAGGCCTATTAGCACCTAGGCCTATTAGCACCAAGGGTTTTATGCACTGGTGAGAACCCTTCTAGCAGGGCACAGAGAGAGAGAGAAAAATTATCAGCATATTGAGTTACATGTTTTATAGACCATAACAACCATGTATGCTAATCTAATCCAAATGAAAATCTATGTCATACACTACTAGTTAATGTTGGGTTAGTTCATCTGTTTTTCATGAAAATATTGCTTTTAAATATTTTGTGTTCAAGTTCTAAATAAGCAGTCATACATACAGTGAAACAAAATCTTTCTTACAACTGACCCAAGAGAAACTTATCTATGATAGCTTACCTCCAATGAATGAAAATGGGCATGGATTTCTATTAATGTGAGGGTAGTCTAAAAAATCTTTAAAATTTTGAGATACTTTCTGTTACTATACAAGTTGAAATTAAAAATATCTACATTCTTGTTTGGACACATTATACTCAAGAAAATATATATTTTCTCAGAGACAGAGAATTTGGGGTACATACATTGAACAATATATACACTTTGTACACAAATACCACCATAACATCATGTATTTCCTGATCTGAATAAGAATGAATTTCTAAAGTACACATATTTTAGGGCAATCCATCTTTATAGCCACTTGACATTCACTCTTTAAATTGATGAAAGTAGTTATCAAGCTTTGAAGAAGAAAAGAAAGAATCCTCTAATTATTATTAGTTTTTTAACATTCTATAATGTGTACATTATCTTGTGTTACTAAAAGTTCTTCTGTCATGCCAATCTTTAGTGCTGTTTCTTTTATGACATTTAGTTACCTGCAAATTGGTTTGCAAAATCACCATTTGTAAAAGTGGAAATATGTATTCACCAATGTACCCATGCATTGAGCATTATTATCTCCCTAATAATAAAAAACGCAGTTTTACCAATCTATTCCCACCACAAGACAATTGCAAAATGTGAACCATTTATACCTTTCATGACAATTGACCACATTTTGTGGTTTCACTCAATAACTTTTGATTCAGAATTCTAAAAAATATACCAGATGCATGAGCAGAAAGAGCAAAAATTTCTGCACACACTTTGTCATTTTTGTTGCATGACCATATTGCTTTTGATGTCAAGAATTTAAAAAACAAGAATAAGCTTTAAAATCCTTAAATTGGCAACACATTGAGAGATTCAAAATCAATATTTTTTATCAAAATTGGCAATTTTGTAAACTTTTCAACAAATTCCTAACCATGTATATTTTTTTCAAAGACATTACACCTTATTAGAACCATGTAGCACTAAAAGAAAAATATTATTGTTGCCAATTTGAAGAACTAAATGTGATCAATTTAGCCCTTAAATAATTCCTGTCCTGAAAGGGTTAAGGGGAAGTCTGGTCCAAGAATCACTTGGTACAACAAGACTACAACAAAAATAGAAGCCGTGAAATAAGACAAACAGATTTTAAAAGGTTTGAGGAAAATGGGACAAGAAATAAGACAGGTCTGTATTTTTAATGACATGAAAAGCTAGGATAATCACTACACAAACTGGCAACTCGATCATGAGTTTGTGATGTCATTTCCTCACGACTTACCAATTATTTTGTTTACATTGATAACAAAAATTGAAAATATGTGTAAATTGATTTAAACAAATTGGTGAAATATGAGGGAATGATGTCACAAACTCATGACTGAATCCTCAGTTTGTCCAATGATTTTTATAGTTTTCCCTAGTTTTTTAAGTCATCAAAAATTAATAATTTTCTTATTAATTGTCCGATTTTCCTCAAACTTTTTTTTGATATGTTTGTCTGATTTTTTTCTGCTTCTATTTAAACCAAGCAATTCTTGGACCAGGACTTCCCTTTTTATAGTCAAAAGGAGTTTTACTCAAGAAAGCCTAAAAGCACCACCAGAGATCCAACGTTCTGCTTTTGATGTAGCAGCCCCTTGGCCTGCATATATAAAATGAGATACTATGAAAGAGTACAACTATGTAGGCTACTCTACTCTACAAGGATAATTGAGCAAGCAGCCCACATAAGCTGGGTAACTCACTTTGTTCTCTTGGGTTTAGGCTTCTCTTCGTTGCTCTTTGCATTCTTCCTCGGCCTACTGAAAAACATTACAAAAAGGTGTTGCCCCATCACCAGTTTTTCATAACAAAAAGTATATCATTCCATTTAAAGCAGTTAAATTCATTTATGATATTAACACTCTGACATTTGGTCATCACACACCTATGATGTGCCCTGAAGTCTTGTGTTGTATTATATGTATGTTGTTAGTACTGTGCCACATTTCATACTTGGTAATACACATACCTGCATAGTGATACACAGGGATGCCGGTGGGCTTGACATCAGATGTTTGTACCTCTTTCAGGCTTCTGAAAAGCCTTGAAGCCTGAAATTTTGAGAAACTGACTGAAAAATGGGCATCCCTGTATATATACAGTTGTATAATTAGGCTAACAGCTAAGATAAAACAATACTTACTTTGTTTTCTTGGGTTTGGCCTTCTCTTCATTGCTCTTGGCAGGCTTCCTCGGTCTTTTCGTTGCTGATTTTGTTCTCTCTTCATCTCTTGCTTTCTCTTCCAACAGTTTCCTTTCTTTCTCCTTTATCTCTTCCATTTCTTTTTCTCTTTGTCTTTCAAGTTCTTTAGCCTTTTCAAGTTCTTCTTTCTCTTTTTCAATGTCCTTTCGTTCTTTCTTTTTACATTTGTCTTTGTCTTTTTTCTTCTTTTTCCGATGTGCTTGTGATGACAAAGCTGCAAGCTGTTCATGAACTGCCTTGAGCTGAATGAAGACAAACAAGTATACAAAACCATGGTCATGGAAGTTTTTCTAGAAATGTGTCAGACACACTTGTAACACATTTATAGCATTTTCCTTAACATAAAAGTAGATAATGCTGATACAAAGTCAAACTTAATGAAGGGCTTCTTCAGCCTACAAGGCCAAGGCAAAGGCCAACACACTGAGTTTGATACTGCTACTGAATAGTACTGCCATTACATGCAGCTCTAGAAATCAAAGAAATATTTTCAAACAATCAGATTCAGCTATATGAAACTCACATTTTATTTCATACACTGCATTTAACTTTTTTTTCATGCAGGAAGCATGTATCCCCTCAATACAGGGTATAATAGGCTTTTAAAACATAAATGGCATTTCAATTGTAATTTTAGGATTGAATAGGCTCTCTCTCTTGATTTTCCTTCCTCCCACATCTTAACCCACATTTTAATTCATTCTGAACTCCCAATGAAAAATAAACCATAGAGGGTGACAAAGTGACCTGCCTGAAAAAACTGAACAAAATTCACATAACTTAAAATTTCTGTCCAAATTACAACTTCAGGCCACAGGTAACTGAACTCCAAACATACCTGCTCTTGTAGTTCTGACAACCTCTTTTCCCTCTCCTCTTCGCTGTCTTCTGATTCTGAGCTGCTGTTGGAAGCTGAAGCATCTGATCCACTGTCCATGGCCTTGATGTCATCCTTGCCTCCGCTGTCACTGTCTGCTTCAGATGGGTCCAGAGGTTCATCAGGCATTTTGGCAAACTTGACTTCAAACACATTCTGTCCGAGGAGACACAGTAGCATGACACAAGGTGTAAAGAAGGTTTCTCTCAGTTTGAATAACTGTAAAACTAGACATTCTCAAATTTTGCACATGATCCAGTGTCATGCTACAAAATGAATGAATCAAATCAAGGAATTTTCCCAATTCATGAAAGTTTCTAGTTTTAAAGTATTCCATTTCTACAAATACCTAAAATAAGATCACATAAAAGGGGACATTTTGTTGGCATACAATGGTGTTATGTCAACAACAAAATGCTGATTCATTATGCTAGTGTTCCAATTTTATACTTATTCCCAATCTGCTTTGACTAATTTGAAATAAGACCAAAAGGTCGCGTCTTGAAGACAGTAATTTTGAGTACTGGACCCAATAATTTATTTTCTGTTTCATGTCATTATAGAAACATGGTTTGGAGTAGTCCATAACATGAAATGAAGAATGTTATGTTTGATTACGAGAGAGAGAGTTTGAAGAACTAAATATCAAAGGTCACCTACTTGCAATTTTCTAGCCATTCCTACAACATCATGGTCCGGAGGATTGTACTTGTAGCAATTTGTGAAAATCAGCCTGACGTCTCCAGCAAAATCATTGGCATTCTTGTAATCCCTGTTTTCTAGCTTTACCTGTGGGGGTTAAAAAAAGATAATGGGAAAAATGAATGATTGAATCACTATACAATATGCCTAAATTGTTCTTTCAGAAATGAGCTTTGGACCTACATTATTTACTATTTCATGACATATTTGGGTAGTGCATGAAGATTTCGATATTCCAAGGACTGTTTCTGTTTTGGCCCAAAATAGGGCATTTGTGCAATTGAGTGCCATATCGGATGTGCAAAGTCGATCTTTGGAATATATCATCAAAACTTAGGCAGGTCTTAGTAGTAACAGGGTACCGAGTCTCTGGCCGGTATTCTTGAAAGCCGCCTAACTTTAAGCCAGGCTTAAACTATGCCTAAGTGTGCAGATTTAGGGCACTGAATTATTGAGTGCCAAATGTCACCCTCTTAATCCTATACAATTCACCATAGTTCTGAAACTAAATACAATACTTGTCTTGATGAAATTGATTTTCGATGTTCATTTTACACCAAAACATCATTTTTTAAATTAATTTTATTACAGTAATGATTTACATGGCACTTAGGGGGTTGACACTTGGCCTTCCATGAATCAGCGGCCTGAGATAAGCCAGGCTTAACTCAGAGCACTTTTGAGAATACGGGCCTCTGCTTCTTGCTTAAGAGATAAAAAGACCCCAAAAATGTCAAATATAAACAGGGGCCTGGTGTGAAAGACCCCAAATAATTTACTCCGACCATCAAGAAAAAGGTTAGCATGGAGCCGGGTTTTTTTTTTAAATAATGTCTCCATGGCATGAATCAACTCATTCCACTCATTTCAGGAAGGTTGGGATTAACATGGAGTTGCAATTTCTATAACCTCAACTGATTTAAGCGTGCTTTCATTGTCCAAACTGATGAGTAGGACTCGGCCTCTTGCCCGCTGAGGTATGAAATACCGAATATCCAAGTTTGTTGTCCCTTTATGTCATGTTAATAATAGAGCAATGACCTAAAATATTCTCTCTATATGCAAAAAGGAAAACAAACACACCAAAAACTAACATTCTAAAACTAGATTTTCAGAGACAATATGTTAAGCACAAATCAAATAAAAGCAATACAAATCAAACATGTTACGGCATTCGGTGCATGAATGAGACGTAACATCCTACATCAAATATTTATTCTCAGAGCATTAATTGTACATTTACCTGATGGAACAATTCATGCAAGTATGTATAAGATGGGAAAGCATCGTATGCAAGTAAAATAGGTGAATTATGATTAAAATTGTTGGGTGGTCTAAGGGCAACCACTTTATCATAATGTCATCATTTGTTATGGTGAAATTAAATTCCTAAGAACAATCAGAACAAACACTAATTACGCTATCTAATAGTCTGGGAGCCTGTCCCGAAATAGTCACCCCACATTACATACGAGATTTGACCCCTTAAAGTTAACTGACTATTCATGTCATTCACGAAAAGCTTGTCAGCTCGAACGAAGCCGCCGGGTTCGGCCCCCAAGAGCCCCCAAAAAGGGCCCCAAAGTCGGGTGGATTTCAACCCATCTAACATATGCACCAAACTTTGTCAGAATGAAGGTGTATGACTATACATCACCAAAACACCAAAACTGACAAAATTTGCCATCGGGATGGGTTGTCAGACCGCCCCTAAAAATTGGGGCAAATTTTTCCCCTTAGGGCCCATGGACCAAATTTTGTCAGAAGGAAGAGGTATGGTTGTACATTACAAAAATATAAAAACATACAAAAATTTCCATCGGGAAGGGGGTGTAACACGCCCCTGAAAAAAACATCAAAGTGCCCCTAAACCCAGCTTTGCTGCCCAAAATGCTCTGGATATAGAGAAAAACAATTTTTTGGCATTACAACCTTGATCACTCCAAAGTGTCTCACTCAGTTAATGTCAAATTTACATAGTACAATCTTTGAGTATTGTAATTTCTTGGGTTGAAATGCGGTGTCAAATGATCATTTCAAGAATGATTTATTAAATTTTGAAAATTGTATCATTTCTCAAAAGGAGACAAATGATATTGTCAGGATTATGGGAATACACCCATTGTCCATCTGCACCTGTTTGACAAGACATAATAGAGAAGCTTGTTAAGTATCTGGGCTATGTGGCTGCCATGCTGAAATCTACCATTCATGTGTTAATTACACAATTACCTTGCAAACTCTCTATACAAACAGGTGCAGACGGACAATGGGTGTGTTTACATAATCCTGACAATATCATTCGACTACTTTTGAGAAAGCAGTACAATTTTCACAATTTAATAAATTATTATCAAAATGATCATTTGACACCAAATTTCACCACAAGTTACAATTCTCAAGATTGTACTATATAAATTTCACCTGAATTGAATGGGACTTTGGAATTATTTAGGTTGAAATGCACAAAAATGTTTTTTCTCTACATCCAGAGCATTTTGGGCAGCAAAGCTTGGTTGAGGGGTACTTTGAAGTTTTTTTCAGGGGTGTGTTACACCCCCTTCCCGATGGAAATTTTTGTCAGTTTTTATATTCTGACAAAATCTGGTCCATGGGCTTTAAGGGGAAAATTTTGCCTCAATTTTTAGGGGCGGTCTGACAACCCATCCTGACAGAAAATTTTGTCACTTTTGGTATTTTGGTAATGTATAGTCATACACCTTCATTCTGTCAAAGTTTGGGTGCATATGTTAGATGGGTTGAAATCGACCCGACTTTGGGGCCCCTTTTGGCGGCTCTGGGGGCCAAACCCGGCGGCTTCGTTTAAGCTGACAAGCTTTTTGTGAATGACATGAATGGTCTAAGGGGTCAAATCTCTTTTGTAAAATGGGGTGACTATTTCGGGACAGGCTCCTGGCCTATAAGTAATTTTGGGCACTATTGGGCAGGCCAGTATTTTAACACTTCTATCCAAAGCACTAGCCAAGATAAGAAAGTCATGTAGCACTGTTGTTGAATTGTTTGAAAAAAACATGCCTCAGTTCCAGTACTGACATGCAAACCAAATCTACTATACAGACATATAGTAAAAGTAGCTCATAATGTTTCGTACCTTTACTGTACCCATGTCCATTGGAGTCTTGATGATCTCATGATAGTCATGAAGTCCTAGTACTTCTGCATCAACTGGCTTGAAGAAAGGCCATGCATATGCCTGGAAAAACAGAGATGAACCATGAATAGACCGGAGACAAACTAAGCAACATATGCAAAGAAAGTTTCCTGAACTTACTAGACTTGAGTCGACTGCAATTTCAACAGAACTTAGTCCAAAGTACACACACTATTATGTTTAATTACAAACTATATGTAGTACTGAAATAGAAAAGAATCTAAAGACACTGAGACCTCATAGGAAGAAATTGTAAGGAACGATACTTGTTTCTATTTCCAAGTTCTACACCAACACCTACCAAACAACCTGAACATAAGATAACCACTACAGACAGACTGACAGAGCTGGATATATGTGACTTCTTACTGAGTGCTTTTTTGACATGAGTTCTTTGATGACACCATAGCAGTACTTGAGCTGAGCTGTGAGTTTGCCCTTCTTTCCCTTCTGGTGCTGATCAGATTCAGGGAGTTCCCTGTTGGGAGGTTTGATGTTTCTCCTACTGCTCTCTCTCCTCCCCGGGATCTTAGCTGGCTTTGCCTGGGCTAAGTGGTATTCTGCATTGGGGGCCACTATAGGTTCAGGAGGTTCTATTACTGTTGTGGGTGTGGTTGTGTCTGCTTTCCTCTTCACTCCTCTTGCCCCTTTTGTCTGCTAACACAATAAGATCAAGAATATAATTTAGGGAGTTTGATGATGATGTTTAACCCTTTCAGGACAGGAATTATTGAAGGGCTAAATTGATCACATTTTGTTCTTCAAATTGGCAATAATAATATAATTTCTTTTAGTGCTACATGGTTTTAATAAGGTGTGATGTTTTTTAAAACAATATTCATGGTTAAAAATTGTGTTGAAAAGTTGAAAAATAGCCAATTTTGATGAAAAACAATGATTTTGAACCTCTCAATGTGTTGCCAATTTAAGGATTCTAAAGCTTATTCTTGTTTTAAAAATTCCTGGCATCAAATGCAATATGATCATGCAACAAAAATGGACACAGTATGTGCAGAATTTTTTGCTCTTTCTACTCATGCATCTGGTATATTTTTTAAGGCTCTAAATCAAAAGTTATTGGGCCAAACCACAAAATGTGGTCAATTGTCTCGAAAGGGTTAAAAGGCATATACTTCCATAAATTAGAATATATTTGTTCTGAAGCACTAACAGCACACATAAACTGGAATTTCTAAAAGGAATTATCCGAAAAGAAAGCTTGAAATAATATTAAGCATTTTTCTGTTCCAAGGACAGTTTACATCACTAAAATTTCAAAAAGAAATCAATCATATAGACAGCTTGAAGCATCTTATCATCATCACATCACTTCAACTAATATTGCAGCCTAGAACCCAAGGAAGACAACTCCAAAGCCCTATAATATATAAATATATAGAGACCATTTCATTAAATACCAATATACACTACAACAAATTGCCATCAAAATGGAGACAACAATGATGATAATTTGAAGATCATCTGCTATACCAGGTTTCCTGTTATTTACATCTCTTATGCTTTAATTGTACACCATGATTATTTAATCAGAATGTTTTTTTGAAGGAAAACCACATATTTTCTTCAACTTCATTTTCAAGTCACCTTTGCAGGCGACCTTACTTTCGGAGGTCCTGGAAGAGAGTTCTGCTTTGCTGGTTCCACCGGAGTTGATGTAGGAGGCGGGGAGGAAACCAAAGGAGAGGTTAACATGGCTGCAGCCGTTAACTGTGTATTTGCCGCTCCTGGCGGAAGGACGGGAAGTTCTGTCGAGGGTTGCGTTGCTGTAGGGGACTTCATGGCAAGGGGAGCAACATATGCATTCTTCGCCGGCGGCCCTGGGAGCTGCGTTGGCGTAGGATTGAGTACCGATGGTAGAGGTGCGGCATTCTGAATACCTAACCCTGAGGAGTGAAACACATAGTACATGACAGTTCATATTTCATTTCACAAGTACACTGTAGCATCAATATTTTGAACAGGCTTAATGTCTTTATTCATCATTTTTTACGGCATTTAGAGAAATTGTTTATTTCAAAGTGCTTATTATTCAGATAATGTCAGCATTTCAACTAACATTACTACATAATGATCATTGTTAATATTTAAGTTAGTTAAGGAGAAAAACTTGTTACAACAGCTCAAGATTGCTTTTGCTATTCAACACCTGGGTAAAATCATAGAAATCTGACAAAACTTGTTCTGGGTCTTACCAGAACTACAAGTTACAACAGCTTTGACATAACCCCTTCAGCCAAGACATAAACACTTAGGACAGAGAAAAATAATGTCTCCATGGCATGAATCAACTCATTCCACTCTTTTCAGAAAGGTTGGGATTAACATGGAGTTGCAATTCCTTTAACCTCACTGATTTAAGCGTGCTTTCATTGTCTGAACGAAAGTTCAGGCTCGGCCTCTTGCCCGTTGAGGTGAATAACAAAATCAAGAGACAATGAATGGACAACAAAAAGACACAGCCACTCACTTGAATTTGCACTTATCCCCCTTGCTCCTACTCTGCCTTTTCTTCCTTTCCTGCCTGGCCCTGACATGTCGTCTCCCATCCCTGGCTTCACTGGGGGAGCCAACTCAATTTCCTCCTGTGGCATTTGCGCAACCTTTGTCAGGAAGAGCTTCTCCAGGGCTTGTGCCATAAGAACAACATCCTAGAAAATAGAAGGCAATGGAATGTTGATAGGTTGCAAACTCCCTATTTCATCGTACTGGTATATCTATGACTTTGACAGGTCGTCTTCATGATACACATGAACAGGGAATTTTACTCAAGCATTTGCAAATATATTTTCTTAATACTTAAACATTAACAAGTACAGTATTTCAAAAACTGAATACAAAATATGAGACCATGCCCTGACTGGAACAGGTTTATGAGATTACCTTAAAAATAGCTTGATTTCCCTTTGTCTCATATTTTACATCACTATTCATAACAAGAACTTTGGATGAGCAGTATCCAGATTTAGCACCAAATAACATCCCTCACTTTGGCTCTTAATCACTACTCACATTTGAAATGTAATCCTTCAACATTTCATACCAGAACTAATAGTTACAATTGATCACTTAGGTCAGATTTGCAAATACATGTATATAGAATTTTACGTACCTCACCAGGTTTATTATATACATAGCAATTCGTAAACATGAGGTTGAAATCTGAGATGCATTCTTTTGCACTGTGATAGTAGATACTCTCCAATCGCTTCTTGATAGTACCAAGGTCCATTGGAGTCTTGATAATATTGAAGTAATCCTGTAAATGAAAACACACAAAATTAATAAGATGAATGCGACTGCGTCTCTTATATGCCTTCCCCTAAATTCGGTTGATGGCTCAAACTGTTCTTGGAATACTGTGATAACCAGAATAAAAAGCCTCTACATGTTAATTGACCTTCTGACATTTGACCTTTCACCTTATAACCCAAAAGTCTGATCACTTTATCTCCTCCTAGTCATGAATACAAAGCAGTTGAGGTATGCTGATAACAAAGGTAAAAAGCATTAATTTCTAGGGCTGAGCCATTAAATTTTTTTTTCCAAAACGGTTATCCGTTTTAAAAACACGGGCGGTTTTGTATAACCACTAAAAATAGGGGGGAAATTTTTTTTTTAATTAAAAAAAAACCTTTCCTCACAAATGCCGAAATATTGCTAAAATTAACATCTCACACCTACGAAATGTCCTTCAAGTGTCCATATTTCCTTGAAAGTGGTTTAATTTGGTAGTAAGCTAACAATAAAAAGAGAAATTATCAGTTCTGTCTTGGCTCCGAAAGACCGGGTTTTGAATGATACCGTATGAGACTAACTACAACAACAAACATGAAAATACATATGTGGGACTGTACTGAAATTCTGGTGGAGTTTGAAGAAAGTACCATAAAATTTCATTTTTTCCATGTGTAAAAATTCATTCTTTACTCCACATCCTCCATTAAAAAAATTATATCGGTTGTCAAAATTATAGATACATACTTTATCAGCGCTTTTTGGCTACGATTTCTTCAAGAAAAAAATGTCAACTGAGGCATATTAGGATTGGGCTGCAAATGGTCATGAAGCTGTCAAAAAAGTTACTAGAATTTCACATTTCAGATAAGGGAAATTTCCTTGTCATCATCTGTATTCCCATGAATGAAACCATATTTGAGAGCAGCCTAGGAAATAATTTTTTTTTTTTAGGGGCTACTTTTTTTTTTCCTTGGGGCTACTTATGAATTTTATGGGGCTATTTCTTATATTATTGGGGCTACCATTTTAATGGAAAGTGCAGATTGGTTGTCAATTTGGTTTTTTTGTTTGTCATATTGCGATTGCTGTTACGTTGGTACTAATCGTACTATCTCATGCACAGGTTTACTTTACGTCACACTGCCCAATTTAATTTTAGAATATAGATTTTAAAAATTTTAACTTCACCCCCCCCCCCCCCCCCCCAACAGATTTTTTTTTTTTTTTTTTTTTTAAATCTGAAGGAATAAATCAACAATAGGTCAATTTCACCCGAATTTGCTGTCAGGCGTATTTCCCGCGGAGATGTTTATTTTACGCGAAAAGGCGGGCTTGGTGTGTGTGTGTGTGTTTTTGTTGTTTTTTTTCTCTCGCACATAATACTCCTAAGTCCGCTAGGACGTACGTACGTACATACACTGTGAATGCGCACAGTTCCGGGCGATTTTTCTTTTCCAATTTGTTTTTCGCGGATACCATCTCACTCGATGAGCCTCGATCTCGCGCGCGATAAGTAGAAAACCCCGTCATAAATCTACCGATTTCTTGATTTGTAGAGCATTTTCGGTGACTCTGTTTCTCACAACCCGACTTAAGCGCCGCATGCTTTGAAAAAATGACACTAATTCCGCATTTTCTGGGCAGGCTTTGGCTTTACAGACTGATTTTTTGAGGTGACTACGGACTTAATAATGTGGTAAGGGACAATATCTCTGTGTGTTGTATCCGGTCGTAGATCTAGTGATAGTCTCATTACACGGATGATGGTAATTTTAGACCTATCATTCTAACAGTGATATTGCTTTTCGGAAAGGAAATTTTCACAATAAGTGTCGCGCAAAGACTAAGTGAAATGAAGCTCTCGATGAATTTATACAACCCTGATATAGAATGCGTGTAGTTACTGTATATGCGTGAAAAAAGTGCTATCTTCAGTTTCTGTGTATCTAGCTATAATTGTCAATTGGTCTAGCGCTCATGATGCTACACATTCGCGATGTACTAGCTAGCTCCGAGTCAACAACGAGATAAAAGGTTGAATTTAGCTGCTTTTTGAGCATAGTAGTGATTTTCTTTCGAATCATTGATGGGGGCGACTCATATGAAAACAGTCGCCCCCAAATACAGGTTTTCCAGCATTTATTGGGGCGATATGGGGGCCGACGAGGGCGAAATCGCCCGTCGCCCCCGTGTATTTCCGACGCTGTTGAGAGTTAATTGATTCATTATTAATGGGAATTCAGATAAGGACTATGGAATTTCACTTGTCTAAAATGTGAAATTCTAGTAATTTTTTTCACATGTTCGTAACCATTTTCAGCCCAATCCACAGAACTCCTAAAGACGTAGAAGGCTCGTGCGGGTGCGAAATTGTAGCCAATGCGCGTACGTGATCACGCGATCTGTGCATTGGGAATGGGTATGAACCTTCTACGTCTTTAGTTCTGTGGCCCAATCTCATAATGCCTCAGTTGACTTTTTTTCAGTCAAGAATACTTACGGGTAGCCCGAAAGCGCTGATAAAGTATGTATCTATAATTTTGACAGCCGATATATTTTTTTTAATGGAGGATGTGGAGTAGAGAATGAATTTTTACAGGTGTAAATGATGAAATTTTATTGTACTTTTTTGAAACTCCGCTAGAATTTCAGTACAGTCCCACATATGTATTTTCATGTTTGTTGATGTAGTTAGTCTCACACGGTATCATTCAAAACTCGGTCTTTCGGAGTCAAGAAGAAACTGATTTCTTTTTTCATTGTTAGTTTACAATCAAATTAAACTACTTTCAGGGAAATATAGACATTTGAAAGGACATTTCATAGGTGTGAGATGTGAATTTTGGCAATATTTAGAAGTTGTGAGGAAGGTATTATTATTGTTTTTTTCCATTTATAAATCTATTTTTTTAAATCAAACGTTTAACCGTATGGCAAAAACGGTATCCGTTTTTGCTTCTGGCGGTCATTTAAACGCTGTTTAAACGTTTTTGACTCAGCCCTATTAATTTCACATACACAGGTCTGTATAATGACCTCTATGACCTGTCACTTTTGACCTACGTGAACAAAAATTTAATCAATTCGTCTCATGGTGATGCATCAGATGCATACTATTTCCAAGTTTGAAGTTAATGGATCAAATGGTTCTTGAGATATCATGTTAAGGTTCAAACCTGCAATTTCAGAATTGACCTCTATGACCTTTGACCTACGTATCCCAAAATGCCTCCGCCCCTTCGGTGGGCAGAGGCATAAGAAGTATAATTACATTCATCAGCTCATACTACTGCAAATAATGAACACGTCCACAGGTTTCAACTTAAAGGGCAACCTTTGGAATAAATTTTATTTGTGTGAATGCAGAAAAATCAGAGAAGCAGATTGGTGAAAGTTTGAAAGAAATTGGGCAACAATAGGAAAGTAACGATTTTTAAAAAGTTGTAATCACTATATGGGTTTTTTAAATTGGCCAAATCGGTACTGTCACTGTGATGTCATGGAGGTCAACTTTCCCATTCGCTCCAACACACAGAATGACCAAATGTCAATTCATCAAAATGTATACCTCAGTATGATCTTTTTCTTTTTGGAAGACCTACAACAATATGCTGTCTTCAATATATTTGGAGTACACGTACTACCCCGAGGGTAAAGGCGCTCAGGAAAAAAAAAAGAGGAATTTAGTGACATTTTGGTGTATGACAAAGGAAAGTTGACCGTGATTACGTCATAATCGATTCATCAAATTGCCAATTTGAGATTTGCATAGGTGTAGTGATCTCATTTTTCAAAACATTCATAACTTTCTCATTCTTTGTCCAATTTCTTTCAAACTTTCACCATCTATTTCGGTTTTTCTCCTTTCACACAAATCAGCTTTTTACTAAGGTTGAATTGCCCTTTAACAGTGATATAGTAATTATGCTACAAACATAAATCATTTGGCAAGTTTCAGTATTTCAAAGAATTAAGTTACAGTACTATCTACTAACAATTCATATAAAATAAAATTGATCTAAATCTTATAAAGAAATTCAAAGAAAACTATCAACGAACTACAGGAAAAATTAATGTTTCCCAAATTTAAAGAGTACAGATATGAAAATCTATTATCAACTACCTGTATCTTAGGTTTTGCTTTTTTTCAAGACATTAACTAATTTGATCAACAAAGTTATCTTAGACATAAAGTTAATATCATTAAAATTGGGGTGTTTTCTTCCTCCATGTCAAAAATTCTACTCAAATACGGTGTTGGCTTCTCTGAGGGATAAATGTTAAAAAGAAGATACATGAAAAAAAATAGCCCTCTAAATGATTCTTTTTAAAAATTTGAATAAAATATGTAACAGAGAGAGAAGCAGAGAATAAGCTACTCACGGGTAGACCAAGTTTGACTGGGTCGACAGGATGATGAAATGGCCAGGCAAATTGGTGTTTCCATAGGGCTTTCATCACCACTTTTGAAGATATTGCAATTGGTTGGTTTGCCTCCCAGGCTGCCTACTTTGAGTTGGACCCGTAGGTGAGGCCATGTTGTTCTGCACAATAAATGTAAATAAATATAAACACATTTGTTACTTGAATTGGGATCTATTCACAACTAGAAATCTCCAATGCCATGCAATGTGGATGTATCCCCCGGCAATGGCAGTGACTTTTGCATCATGCTTTTCTTTGAAGGAGGGACAAAGAACCTCCCCCATCCGCTCCCTCAAACAAAAGGATGACGTAGAGATCGTCACCAGTGGCCCCGACTATTGTCACACTAGGAGCAGCATCACCAAAACAATATGTGTGTAGATAATAGTATAATGCATCTCTATAGAAATTTGAGAGAAATTTGACAAGAAATGTGACCTGCAGAGCGCACACAATATATCCACTAAAATATGACCTTTGACCCTATAAAATATGGAACACCAGGGGCAGCATCACCAAAAACTGTAGAGGTCTAGAGTAAACTATTATGGACATCCATACAAAATCTGAAAGAAATATGACCGCCAGAGTGCATGCAAGACAGCAACCAAATATGACATATGACCATATATATAGCGGAACACTGGGGCAGCATCACCAAACACTTAAGATGTGTAGATTTTACTAAGATACGCCTCCATACAAAATTTGAAAGAAATCTGTCAAGAAATGTGGCAGTTAGAGCACACACAAAAGACATATGACCTTTGACCTACAAAGGACGGAACAATGAGGGCAGCATACCCAAACAGTTTAAATATGTAGGATTGTACTGAGGGATACATCCCAATACAAAATTTGAAAGGAATCCGTCATCAAGAAATATGGTTGCAGAGCGGCACACAGACATCGTCCACAATATGACCTTTGACCTTTTAAAA